>CM062816.1:1309433255-1309740966 GCA_031772625.1 Pinus tabuliformis | reverse complement strand
TTGTCTTTCAAACACCTCAAACATTATCAGTCGTTGGTACAAGAACTCACTTCTCACTTTTCAGCATTCAATATTTCTTCCATCCCTAGGTCTCAAAATTCAGCAGCCACTTGCTATCCAATGTTGCTTCCAAACTCCTACCTTCCGAAGATTATAGCCCAGATAGATTTTCAGTAGAGTTACTTTTTAGACCATCAATTCCTGATAATGTCACTAATTGGAGAGTGTTTAATCACGATGAAGACATTTTACAATTTTTGACTTCCGAAAAGTCCTACGATGATCAGATCATAGAGGAAGGCGAGCATGATCTTCAGATGAGAGAACAGCATGAGAAAACTCAATACTGAAGCCTGTGGTGAAGCTTGAGGATCTTTATGATATTAAAGACAGATTTAAACCTGTGACCAATACAAAGCTCCAAAGTTCCACCTTAAGGTTTGAATTGATAAATCTTGGCACTGAGCAAAATCCTCAAAACATCAATTTAGGATTAGGACTTTCTGCGGAAGAAAAGACAGCATTCATTAGACTGTTAAGGAAAAATAAACATGTCATCGCTTGGAAATATGGCGATTTAAAGACATATGATGCATCTATCATCCAACATACCATTCCAATGCTTGCTGAACAAAAACCAGTTCAACAAAAGCTCAGGAAAATACATCCGAACCTAGAGAGTCAAATAAAATCAGAACTCAATAAACTCTTGAAGGCTAAGATTATTTTTCCCGTTCGGCACTCAAACTGGGTCTCCAATATGGTGCCTGTTAGGAAGAAAAATGGCGATATCAGGATTTGTATAGATTTCAGAAATCTGAATAAGGCAAGCCTAAAAGATAATTTCCCATTACCTACTATGGAGCAGATACTCCATTCAGTAGCAGGCTCTGAGTTGATGTCATTTTTAGATGGTTTTTCAGGATATAACCAAGTTTTGGTCCATCCTGATGACAGACTCAAAACTACATTCAGAACAAAATGGGGAACTTATGCTTATCAGAAAATGCCTTTCGAACTTATTAATGCAGGAGCCACGTTCCAAAGAGCGATGGATATAGCTTTCAAAGGATTGATCAATAAAACAATGGTTTTCTACTTAGATGATATTACTGTATTTTCTAAGAAGAGATCCAATCATTTGCATGATTTAAACCAAATCTTTGAGCGCTGCAGAAGGTATGGTATTTCACTCAATCCCAAAAAATCCTTCTTCGCTCTTAATCAAGGAAAGCTCTTGGGATTTATTGTTTCCAAAGATGGCATTTATATTGATCTGGACAGGATTAAAGAAATCTCTGAAATCCCTTTTCCTCATAATAAAAAATCCATGCAGTCATTTTTAAGCCAAATCAATTTTGACAAAACATTTGTTCCAGACGTTTCTCACATCATTTTTCCACTACAAACTATGATTAAGAAAAATTCAGTGTTTAGATGGGGATCATCAGAAAAGGAAGCATTTGATTCCATTAAACAATCAATAATCAATGCCCCTGCTTTGAAACTCCTAACTTTTCTAATCATTTCACATTGTATACTATTGCATCCGATTCATCTTATGCAGCAGTAGTCATTCAGATTAATGATCACAACTGGAAGCACCAATTTCATTTTATAGTTCAAACCTGCAGGGTGCTGAACTGAATTATTCCAAAGTAGAAAAACAAGCCTTTGTTGTGTATAAAGCTGTCAAACATTACAGACCCTTCCTTTTAAAAGCCCATACAAAAGTTATAGTTCCTTTTCCTACAGTAAGGCAACTATTAATCCAAAGGGAATTAGGTGAAAAAAGGGCAAACTGGGTTACAGCACTTCAAGAATATGAATTGGAAATCAAGCCAGCAAAGATTGTTGGAGGCCAAGGTTTTTGCAGGTTATTGGCAGGAGCATCCAACATTCAACAACCAGGTGATACAGAACATATCGAAGAAATCAACCAGATAAGTATTACTGATTCAGAATCACAATATGCAGACTTGATATTTTATTTGAAAAATGGATATGCACCTCCTAACCTATCTTATAAAAACAAAAGGGCCATTAGATTAAAAGCAAGAAACTTCAAAATCATTGATGATGTACTTTTTAGGAAAAATTATGATTCAATTTTATTAAGATGCCTAGAAAAACCTAAAGCACAAAAGGTTTTGCAGGAATTACATGATGGACCAGTAGGAGGACATTTTGGAGCTGACACAACAGCCCACAAAATTATTCGTGCTGGATACTATTGGCCCACCCTGTTCAGAGATGCTCATGAATATGTAAGGAAATGCCGAAGTTTTCAAACTTCTAGTGGAAGACAAAGAAAGCCAGCTTTCCCCTTGCAACCAGTCAACATTGAACAACCATTTGAGCAATGGGGATTGGACATCATTGGAGAAATCACTCCACATCCATCCAAACAACATAAGTATATCCTTACTGCCACTGATTATTTTACTAAGTGGGTTGAAGCAATTCCTTTAAAGACAACAAATTCTGAGGCAATTATGGAATTCATAGATCAGTTCATCATTACCAGGTTTGGTGTCCCAAATGCTCTTGTTTTTTATAATGCATCTTATTTCTCTGGAAATTCTATGTTTGATTTCGCTATTAAAAGAGGGTTTAAATTGAAATATTCTACCAATTACTATCCCCAGGGTAATGGTTTAGCAGAATCTACCAATAAAAATCTAATTAAAATTATTAAGCGAACTATCAAACAAAATCATAAAAACTGGCACAAATCTTTAATATTCGCACTATGGGCTGATAGGATAACACAGAAGGCTTCCGTAGGTTCTTCTCCATTCAATCTTGTATATGGGAAAGAAGCAGTGCTACCAACAAATCTTGTCCTTCCTTCTCTAGCCCTAGTTCAGTTTATTGAAGAAAGCCCTTCTTCTTCTATTCAACTTAGACATAATCAAATCTTAAAAGTAGAAGAGGAAAGAGAAAGGGCCAAAGTTTCTCATGCAAAACATCAGCAAATTATCAAGTCATCCTTTGATTCAACTTCATCCAGTTCAAAATAGTTGCAAGTCGGTGATCTAGTTCTGAAATGGGACAAAGCCCATGAGGATAAAGGAAAACACACCAAGTTCCAGAAAATGTGGCTTGGACCATTTCAGATCTGCGAGAAGATAGGCCATTTGACATTCATATTACAAGATTTATCAGGTAAGAGAGATTCTCTTCCTGTTAATGGCCTCATCTTAAAGAAATTCTTCAATTGAGGAGGTAACCCTTCTCCCTTTTTTAGTTTAGTAGAATTTGTAGTTTGTAGGACCATTAGGAAATAAAGTTGTAAGGTATCTTCCATTGACCTTTGTTGTATTTAAAAGTTTCTCAAAGAAGTAGTGTTGATGTTTACTTTTGAATAATAGAAGCCTTAAACAAAAGGGACAATTTCTAGGAAATTAGGTATATTCACATTCTGAAACCACGTTTCAATTTTTGTGAACTCTTCTCAAGGTTTAGAAGTATTGTAAATCATTTTATGTTTTCAAATTGGTCACAAAAAAGGTTATTAATATCAAAACAGAGACTAATCCAACTTCAGCATCTTCAACTCTTACCCTGTCATCCATTCGCTCTTAAGGAGAAAATTGTCCATCCCATTCATCAAAGTTTGTGATTACTCAGAGTGTAATTCTAAAATATTTGATATAAAAGATAAGGGGTCTTATTACAAGCCTGCTTACCATGATCATAGGGAAATAGTTTAACCGACATTACCAACACTGCATACCAAAACAGGGTAATGGCTTAGAATCATAAGACAAGGGGTCTCATCACGAGCCAGCTTGTTCGGTTAGATTACTACCAGTGAATGGCATTGTCAATCAGCTGGGCACCAAACCAGGACAATGGCTTTTTATCTTACAAAATAACATAAAAGTAAAAAGAGATACAAAATATGAAAGCATGTTTTGAATTCATTCTTTTAATCATACTCTGAAATGGATGGGATAATGGACAATAACATGGTTAAAAGGTATCCCTGTCGAAACTATGAACGTTTGCTGGTAACAGAGGCTCTACCTATGACAAAGGAGTCAATTAAAAAGGTTGATTTGGAAAGGTTTTCTGTTTTATCATTATCAACCAATAGAGTCCAATTTAAAACTTAGAATGTATCTAATTTTAACAAGAGAAGAAATTAGCAAAGATAGTTTATTTTATTCGGAAGGTATATATATCTAGTTATATTAGAATTTTCCTCTTTGATAAGATTCCTATTTAAAGAAAGTTTAAGTATTTTAGTACTTCTCAGAGATAATTGTTTCTTCCAGCGAATCACCAATTGTTGTGCTCTACAACAACCCCCCCATTTCATACAATTTTTATTTTTCTAAACTATAATATGAAATGGGTCCCTTTTCATTTAAATTGGTATCAACTTATCATTATTCAAAAGGTCTGAAAAGAAATAAAACATTATAAACCTTTTTGATAAATCACTTAATCGGTCTTATAATAAAGAATGAATAATCTTTTATTATTGCGATAAAGCGATCGCAAGATCGCATATCGCAATAACAAAGAATGCATGACTTAAAGACCCATTGATTTTCCCCGATGCGACAATGCACAAATGGCTATTGGATATCGGGAAGGCAAGCGACCATAACAAAAGCCCCCTCTTCGCTCCGATGCGATATCGCTATCGGCGATCGGGGATGTACCATGCATGTATATAAAGCCCTTGTTTAACACTCCCGATGCGAATTGGCAATATCTCTATCGGCGAGCGGGGATTCCGAAAGGACACCAATATAACAACTTAAGCATTCCCCCGATCGCCGATTGCGACAAAGCTAAGCACATATTTCAAAAAAGATTGATAAAGCCGGGATATATTATGGTTACTTAGTATTAAAGGCCTTTCTTTTCCCGATAGTGATTCACTTATGATCAACCGCCAAAACATCAAAGCCACGCTTAAATGAATTATTCGGCCAATAAACGATATGATGAGCATTTAAAGGATTGATAGGTTTAAACAGCCATTTAATGAAACAGTAAGGCGAAAATCTCTTCAGAGATTGTATCAGCGGCCACCTTAAGTTAAATCCTCCATTATTCATTGATTAATATATCTTATTCATCTTTGGTTTGCACTACCAATTCTCCGCATTACGTTCATGTTCTCTCCTGTGCAGAGCTCTTCTGAAGCAGCAAATTCAAGCCAAATGGGGAAGAAATCTAAGAAAACTGGAACAACTTCCGCTTCGGCAGTTACAGGACAACAGATTGCCGATCCAGGATCAAGCAAAAAGGGACTGATATCGGACACCACATGTCTAGGACTCGGTAAAACTACTTGGCTGAGCATCTACAATCTGATTGAAGCCGAAGAGCCTAAGGTAACGACAGTGCAAGCCACAGCAGACCCGACTCGGAAGTCTGATGCTACTCTAAAGGATTTAGCCGACTCTTACCTTCATCGGATAGCAGCCCGAGAACAAATTCTCCCATATATAGATGTGGTGAGATGGGCAATTGAAGAAATCCCAATCACAAACAAGACATTGTGTACCATGGACGGGAGATTCTTCAGCTCGTTTCAACTTGATGATTTGAGGCAAATGTACCATTTTCCTGCACCGGAGAAGAAGTACAACAAAAGCATTCCTGGAGAAATTCAGAAACGAAAACGACATTGAATCAGAACCCATACGGGATTGGAGGCAAAACCTAGCGAAACACAAGAATGAGTCTTCGGGTAAGTACTCTGTCGATTCCTTGTGTTCTCCTTATTGTTATGCCGGAGTAATGATGTGTAGGTTTTGGGGGTTACATGATTCCTCAAACTTCACTATAGAGATGGTACATTTAATGGAGGCAGCATGCAATAGTGAAATAATGGATTGGGGAAATATACTGTCTGATAAGCTAGCAACCACAGTTCTTGAATTCAGAAACAAATCCCGCGTTACTGAAAGGTTCATTCTCCCATTTTACTATAGTGCCTACATCTTGGACACCCTGTGTTTTAATAACAAATTTCCTGTGCTGGGGTGGAGATGGACTCCACAAGACCCTATGACCATTCATATATATCACCAGAAGTTATGGAAAGCTCACTATAAACACCATTTATATCAAGTTTGTAATGGTTTTATGTTACCCATTCACTATGCCATTTTTGACAAACCTGCTCCTATGATTTCCTCACAAGCGAGGATTGACTTGACAGCCATAGGGAGATGGTTCGGAGAAGAAAAATTCACCTATGTAAGAGTTTTCAGCAGCCAGGCCAAGCCTCATGTCCTCCCTTTGTATATACCCGATAAACTGTTAGCCCGAGAGGTAGCATATCAGATTACATCCGAAGGAGTTACACAGACTCTAAGGAATAAAAAGAAGCAGGTTTGGCCTTCTTTTCCTCTAAGATGTGGTGTCTACGCTCTGCATGACTTCAAACATGCAGAGAAAGAAGCAGATAAGATTAAGGCACTGAATCTCGCCACTCTTCCTAATAGGTGATTTGATCCAAACAAAGTTGCCTACAATGCACTTGAACAGGCAAAACTCACTAAATTTGACCATAAAGATGATGATTTCGATGACCTATTCTCCTCAGCCAAGTCGCTATTCTAGTTTCAATCACCAGCCAGAATGATATATCATGATGACAGGTTAGTTGAATTTAACAGACTTAGAGAACAAAGGTTGCAAACTCTGCCTCTAGATCTGTTAGCAACAACCCCGATGACACAATCAAGTGAGCCTGAGCAGCGACTTACCAATGAACCTCCTGCTACATCAGAAATTGCTAGAGAAATCCAAACAAAAGAGCAGGAGGAGGTGCAAAGAAAAGAGCAGGAGGAAGTGCAGAGGAAAGAGCAAGAGGAAATACAGAGGAAAGAGCAGGAGCAGAGTAGCACGGACGTGAATGTAGATGCCCAGATTGACCCGAAATTGCTCCAGGAATGGCAGCAATTCGACTCAATCATAAGCAATCTTGAGAGCTCAAAGGAAGTTGATACATCAAAAGCGGCTGACACACAGGATACAACATCTAAAGAGGTTCCAAGTGGAACCAGTGGCCTACCCCTTTCTACAGGAATAGAGATAATTCCCAAGGATCCTTTGGATCAAATCATTTTGCAAGTGGAGGAGATACCTCCATTGGATGTCTTTTACAGCCCAAAGCACAGGGCTGTAGTGAAACGACAGTGGAAAAGGAGAAGGGATGATCAACCTTCCCTATTCCCTGAACAAACAGTGACAACCAATGTGGTCTGGAAAGAGAAGTTCGATCCTTCTGATGACCTTACCAAACTGTCCCAATATGTTGGAGCCTATTCGGCGGCCACCATGGACAAGGCATCAGAAGTGACTAATCTGTTAAGAGAAAAGGACCAAGCAATCGCCTCGCTACAAGTACATTATCGAAGGCACAACAGAAGGTAGAGCAACTTGAACAGCAGTTGTCTACACAACAACAAATAAACAATCAATTGAATAAACAATTGGAGGAAGAGAAACAAAGAATTGATTCAAGTGCCATTCAAAAGCAGAAAGAGCTATCGGAAGCGTTGGAAAAATTAAAAGCAATGCATGAACAAATGGGGAAATCCAAAGATGAGAAAATTGCTCAATTATCAACCCAAATAGAAAAGTCCAAGAATCTTCCACAGCTTGCTGAGTTCAGAGCCGAGGAATTACAGATTAACAAAGCATTGGTAACATAGATAAGGTTGTTATGTCAACAAATCGCTCAAGCAGAACCCTTATGTGACATAGCAGCATCAATAATTGATAAATCGGTTGATGCTAGAACAGACTTGGAGCAGGCCAATGAGACCTTGACCAATTTTCTTGAGTGGCAAGACACTGATGAGGGACAGGCAGCTAATTTGCCAAAAATCTTAGAATCCCATAAAGGGATCCTATTTATGGAATGGCAGTCCCAGTTAATGAAGGCAGAGAGAGCAGTTTCCAGATGCAAGTTAACCACAAATAATTTGGTTGAATTGATTAATGATACTCTCTACTTATCTAAAATGATCTCTCAATTTACCCCAGGTAAATTACTATCGGCTAAAACATTGGAGCAGTCATGTTATCAAGAGCTGGAGAAGAATGGGATATTGATCACAGGTATTAACAGTTTTACTTGGGACACCTATTGGTTGTTCCTAGTCAAACCATATAGCCAGAGAGCTGCCCTCAAGTGCCTGACAGATGCAATTAGGTGTATCATTCCCGATATAAAAGATGCCACCTATGCTGCCCAACTCAATTCTCGTCTCAACCGACCTCCAAAGTGGAACCAATGCTTGCAATATGCCAACTCAGGACGAAAGGAAAATAGCCTAAGTGATGAATAATGTTGTCGACTACCAGATTGCTATGAGGAAGATACTCCAAATCAAGTTGTACCAATTAAATAGGATTTTAATTTCATAGTTAGTTTTAAATCAAGTATTTATAGACCCTTTCAATGCATTGGAAAGGGTCGTAAGTTTTTGTATACGACTTAAACCTGGAGTTGCACTACTGTACTTTAGGCATATTTTTTTTACTATATAGACTGGGCCAATTATTCCAATTTTGATAACGAAGCTTTTATGTGGATGTGCACTACTGCCTTTGTTTAAAAGTATTTCTGAATCGGAAGAAGGAATTCAAATAGCGATTGATGTTGGGAATGATTTACAGCTCATATGGTACTACTATCTATGTCTGAGTTCATTATGTTTCTGTGAATTGTTGTTTGATCACTCTTGCTATTATCGGATATATGTGTGTGTTTTTAACAACATTCTCTACAATTTCCACTATTGGATGTTTACGGCATGCTTTTCTTTTATCATACATGTATCGGTAATATAAAAGGATAAGTGTAACAATGTTTGTTAATCACTTTGTTCAACTATTTGAACAAAGCAATCATTAAGTGAATGAATGTCTATGTTTATTGTGTAGAGTCATCTATATGCTTATCAATGAACAGAGGTCATCAAGCGTTGCACTTAAAAGAATAGAAGCCTCCCGGGATAGAATAATCATTTATGTTTTGATGTTAGATTAAGTCATCCATTCATTACCATTTATTAGAAACCAATCACTTATCCATCCCCTTTTATTCATTACTGGGAAACTGGTCCCATTATATCTAGTCGGAGCCACCATCCCAAACGGAAAAGGAGCTGTATTAAGGTCCGGACCGGGTGGTTATCCCCCAATGTTTATACAACGATTTTCGGGGCATCAACAGTTCCATACACTATGAATTGCACCCTTAGTCATACTCATGTATTAAGATTGCGTAATACACCTCGACGTCTCCATCTGCTCTCCATACCATTCAATCTCCCCTAAATCTACTCTTTGATACACCTCAACCCTGTGTGTTGCATAAAATATATAATACGGCCCCTCCTCCACTTTTTATACCACAGGTTACCGCCATCACCATACCTTGGCTCCTTTGCATACGATGAACGTTGTTCGGTTACCTCATTCCAATACCATCGTGGGATACCACTTATTTCAATTGTGTTTCCCTAGTTACATCCTCCCATAGTGTGTGTGCCTCATAATAACGTTGTCTGACATGGTATAACATATTCCCAAATACCACCTTCCCCACATAATACCTCTGTCTTCATATATCAGAATCAAATTTTTTTAGGAGTAAAATTTTGCAGCAGAAGTATTTTTTCCCACAGTACACAGATTTTACAATACATTCAATCATTTCTATTGTGGGAGTAGTTCTCACCGGCAAGGAGAACTATCCTGAGTGGTCTCGGAAGATAAAACACAACCTTATTTTCAATGAGTTGTGGAAAGGAGTGTGAGTTGGAGATGGAGACAAAGAGCCAAAACAACCTACCTGAGACAAGGAGTTCGCCATTTGGGAAAATAAGAACAGCAAGGCCAATGCATTGATTGCAGCATTAGTAAATGAAGAGGTGAGTCGCCATTTCAAATTCTTTTGAAGCCTTACAAAACTGAAGGAACTCTATGACTCACACTCTGCACTTGAAGTTGTTCAACTCATGATTAAACTCTTCACCCTTGAATTACAAAATAATGATCCTCTTGCTCTTGCATCAGAAGTAAAATATATAATGCATGGTATCAAAGTCACTAATGTTGAACTGGATATTCCTCTAATAGCTTTTCTCAAGGCACTTTATCCCACTTACTCAAATTATCTTGAGTCATTGCAAGCAAATGGAAACCTCAAAGATATTACCTTTGATTCCCTTGTGAAAAAATTTGTTGAAAGAGAGAAAGCTTTTGGGAAGAAGACAGCTCCTGAATCTTCTGAAGAGGCTGTGTGCCTTGCTCATAGAGAAAAGAATCTTGCTCAATATTCTTCCAGAGGAAGAGGTGGTCGAAGAGGAAGAGGAAGAAATTTCAGAGGCAGGGGGGCAGACACTCTCAAGGAGAAAAGTTAGATTTGCACTACATACGCTGCAAAAGAGATGGATCACATGATGCATCCACATGCAAGTTTCCTTGGGACAGAATTGAGCAGGAAAGAAATCAACCCAAAGGTAAAACTAATGACAAAGACAAAGGTAAAGCACCTGAATCCGCTCACTATGTTGTGGCACACTGTAATATTGGAGTAAATGAAGGCTTATTTAATGCTTCACTTGCTTCTTGGAAAAATGATTGGTTGCTTGATTCAGGAGCAACTTGCCACATGAATTTAGAAGAGATTTTTTTGAAGACTTTACTGACAATGTTGATGGAGCAGTATACTTTGCAGACAAATCAAAACTCAAGCCATCAGGGCTTGGCACAATCAGGCTTAAATTGCCTAGTCTTCCAGACTTTCTTCTGCATCATGTTCTATATCTTCCACAACTAAGGAGAAACTTGTTGTACTTGGTCCACATTGCCAGCAAGGACACTCCATTCATATGTTTGATGGCAAGATTGAGGTGAGTAAAGCATCAAACCACTCACTTGTCATGACGGGTATAGAAGAAGAAAGGCTTCTCAAGCTGCAAGGTACCTCTGCTCGTGCACAAAATTTCTCATAAAATTCTCATTATGAAGAAAGTGCATTTCCATCAAGTTTATTATGGCATGCTAGATTTGGACACTTGAACTATGACAGCCTCCGCATGTTGAAGAAAAATGGTGTTACTGGTTTGCCTACAATTCCTAGGAAACTTAAGCAATGTGATGCTTGCATTCTAGGAAAGCATAACAAACAGTCTTTTCATGATTCACATTCAAGAGCACATAGAAAACTTGAACTACTTCATTCAGATTTATGTGGTCCAATTCTTGTTCCTTCTGCAAATGGAAATAAATATATGATGGCATTTATTGATGACTACACCAGAATGTGTTGGGTTTATTTATTGAATAACAAATCTAATGCTTCTCAAACATTCAAGAACTTTCATACATGGATTGAAAATGATGCACAATCTCATATTGGCTCTATTCGCACTGATAATGGAAAAGAATACACTTCAAAATAATTTGAAAACCATCTTCGCCAACATGGGATCAAACATCAAACAATTGTGCCTTATAATCCCCAACAGAATGGTGTAGTTGAAAGAACGAATAGGACAATCTTAAATATGGTGCGCTCCATGATGTTTTCAAAAATGTAAAATTGATGTTTTGGGTTGATGCAGTTCTATGTGCTGTATATGTAAAGAATAGATGTCCATCTAATGCTATTAGAAACAAGACTCCTTATGAAATGTGGTATGGGCACATTCCTTCGGTAAAGTATCTCAGGGTCTTTGGTTCCACATGTTATGCCTTGATACCAAAGGTACATAGAAACAAACTCGGTGCAAGAAGTCGTAAGTGTATCTTCATGTGGTATTCAAACACCTCCAAAACATACCGTCTCTATAATGAAGTCAATAAAATGTTTGTTGTATCTAGAGATGTAATCTTTCTTGAATCATCCAAAACTGACAATGTTGTTGAGAGGCAACTTGATCGCTTGGATAGATTCGTAAATGAAAATCATTTCAAGAAAATCTTGAAGGGGGGGATCCTATACTAGATCAACTTGTGGAATCTTCTTCTGAATCACTCTCTCCCTCGCCTGAAACTCCAACAATGGATGATACTTTGAGTGATGTGATTGACATAATTAGGAGACTCGATCTTGATTTAGTCCCAACTCAATCAACGAAGCACCCTGGACCATCTGAGAAAGGTCCCCCAAAGTGGCTGACAAAGACACTTGAAAGTGTTCATCCTGATGAGGTTGGAAAGACAGGAACTAGAAATTCAAACTGGAAAAATGGAGGTGATGTAGATGACTCTGATTCACCTATTGATATGGATGTTTCTTATGATTGTGAATTGAATTTGTCTATATATTTTGAACCAACTTCCTTCAGAGAAGTTTCTTCTCATGATGAATGGAAAGAAGCGATGCAAAAGGAGTATGATGCCCTGATAAAGAATGGCACTTGGAAGCTGGTTGATCCTCCATTAGGAACCAAACCAATTGGCTGCAAGTGGGTCTACAAGAACAAGTATAAATTTGATGTCTCACTTGACAAGCACAAAGCCAGGCTTGTGGCAAAATGTTTTGCACAGATGGAAGGGGTCGATTATGAGGAGACTTTTGCCCCCACAGCAAAATGGGCTACCATCTGGACACTCTTTGCCCTAGCAACTCAGAACGGTTGGAAATTCCATCAAATGGATGTAAAAACTGCTTTCTTGAATGGATATCTAAAAGAGAATGTTTTTATGTCCCAGCCTAAAGGATTTGCTGTGAAAGGACATGAACATAAAGTATGAAAACTTGTGAAATCCTTGTATGGCCTCAAACAAGCACCGCGAGCCTGGTATGAAAAACTAACTGAGCATCTTTGAAACTCAATTTCAAACATTATGATCTTGATGATGCAACTTTGTTTGTCAAGAAGGTTGGAAAAATAGTTTTATATCTTGTGGTATATGTAGATGATCTTTTGATGACAGGGAACAATGAAAGCTACATTGCATCCATAAAGAAGGAATTGAGGAAAGGTTTTGAAATCACTGATTTGGGCTATGTTCATTACTATCTTTGTATTGAAGTAACTCAACATCTGAAGTCCATATTCCTTTCTCAAAAGAAGTACATTGGAGATCTGTTGAACATGTTTGGCATGACTGAATGCAATCCTCTGACTACTCCAATGGAACAAAACTTAAAGCTCACATCCATTGAAGTAAAAGAATTTGAGGATGCAACAAAGTATAGACAACTTGTAGGAAGTCTCAACTACCTAACTACTACCAGACCAAACATTTCGTTTGTTGTTGGAATCCTCTCCAGGTTTATGCAAAAGCCTTGTGAGGGATATTGGTTTGCTGCAAAAAAAGTTCTAAAGTACTTGAAGGGAACTCAAGACTTTGGAATCAAATATACATAGGTGGGCAACTTCAGCTTGATTGGATACTCTGATTCAGACTTCGATGGAGACAAAGAAATTGGGGTATCTACTTTAGGTTATGCTATGAGTCTTGGATCAGGAGCTATCTCCTGGAGATCATGCAAACAATCAGTTCGGCAGATTCCACAACAGAGGCAGAATATGTGGCAGCAGCTGAGGCAACAAAAGAAATTGTGTGGCTCAGGAAAATTATTGAAGATTTGCAGGTAAAACAAGTACAATCAACTCCACTCATGATTGACAATACCTTGGCAATAAAGTTGGCCAAGAACCCAAAGTTCCATGATCGAACGAAGCACATCAATACTAAATATCATCTGATTCGACATCATGTTTAGGCCAAAACAATCCATATCCACCATTGTTCCACTAATAAGCAAATTGTAGACATCTTCACCAAAGCGCTTGGAAGAGAAAATCTTGAAAGACACAGAACGATGCTTGGACTCACCAACGTCCCTTCAGATTAAGGGGGGTAATGTTGACACGTAATCATAGGGATTGGGTGAACAACTGTAATTAATGAAAATAAATAATAGAAAAGATGGAGAGTCATCGGGAGATGAACTGAATAGCCACTCCCTCTTGTATATAATAATGAACAACCTGAATGAATAATATGAATTGCTTTGAGGAGTTACCTCCTGGTCTGACAGTTTTATCTAATTTTATTTTGTTTGAGGTTATCTGCAAAAGCTTAGTCATAATGCATGTTGTCAATACTTTTTGTGTGCTTACACTGAAATCAATGCACAATGTTAAACTAATTACCTTGGAATTAATGTACACCATATATCTAGTTACATCAAATCAAAAATCAACACCTTCATTGTAATCAATGCATCTAATGAAAGCAACCAAATAGGATGAGAAATCAACATCTACATTAAAATCAATGCATCTAATGCAAACAATCAAATAGGATTATAAATCAAAATCTACACTAAAATTATTACATCTTATGTTTCAAGCAATCAAATAGGATTAGAAATCAAAATCTACATTGAAATCAATGCATCCAGTGCTAGCAATCAAATAGGATTAGGAATCAACATCTACACTGAAATCAATGCATATCAATCAAACAAGATTAGAAATTAGCATCTTTAAAGAAATTAATGCATCTAATGAAAGCAATGAAATAGAATTAGAAATCAACATCTAAATCAATGCATCTAATGCAAGAAATCAAATAGGGTTAAAAATCAACATTTGTACACTGAAATCAATGCATCTAAAGAAAGAAATTATATTCCCTTTCTCTCCCCCCTCCATCTATATTGATATCTCCCTCCATCTATCCTTCTTTGTCTCTCTATATCACCCCCCTAGACACACACTCACTCTCTCTTTATATCTATCTCTCCCTCCATCCCTCTATCTCTCTCTTCCTCCATGTTTCCCCCTTCCATCTATATCTTTATCTCCCTCTGTCTCTCCTTCTTCATCTCTCTATATCACCCCACAAACATACACATTGTTTCTCCATATCTACCTAAATCTCCCTCCCTCTCCATCTCCCTTTCTCTTCCCCTTCTCTCCCTTTGTATCCCCTTCTATCTCTCTTCCCTCCTACTCTCTTCTATCCCTCTCTCTCCATCTCCCTTGTAACTCCATCTCTCTCCCTCTCCAACTTTCTCTCTCTATATGTATTTCTTCTTACCTCCCTCTCTCTCTCTCCAACTCTCTCTCTCCATCCCTCTCGAGTCCTCTCTCTCTTCCTTTCTCTCCCACCTCCCTCTGTCTCTCCCCCTCTTCTCTCTCTCTCTCTCTCTCTCTCTCTCTCTCTCTCTCACTTTGTCCTACAACTTTTTTGACTAACTCCCCCCTCTCTCATTCTCTCTCCCCTTCTCTCCATCTCTCCTTCTTTGTATTTCTATCTCACCCCCAAACATACACACTTTCTCTCCATCTCTCCCTTGTCACTCCCTCTCTCTCTCTCCATCTTTCTCTCTCTATATGTCTTGAAATTCTTCCTTCCCTTTCTTTTCTTCCAACTCCGTCTCTCGAGCTCCCTCTCTTTCTTAGAGACTCTCTCCATATTTGTGTCCCCTCTCTCTCTCTTACCCTTTTGTCCCACTCTCTCTCCTCTATATTTCAAAATTTTCAAAAATACTTTGGCAATTAAATAAATAATATATATATATATATATATAATATATATTTAAAATGCAACATTTCAAATGTGTTTTCTACATTCACCTGGAGGGAAAATGATAATTTTTCCATGGAAATATTATAAAAAAAATTCCAAAATCATTTAATTTTCCAGCTACCTCCATCAGAGATACATAGATAGTCGCTTCATGTCTTCCAATTGAAACTGTTTAGGTTTTATTTTTTTAGATAGCTTTAGGTTATGATTACTTTGGAATTTTAAAAATATTATATATTTCATTATGTTAGATTTATAAAAAAAAATTAGGTTAAATAAAAATAACATATTGAGTTAGCTTGTATGACACTTTTTGTGTTAATGACTCTTTTGTTGATCCCAACAACATATATCAACCACATTTATTAATGTGGTTGTGCTAGTATATATTAGAATATAATAAATTGTATATTATATTAATCCAAAATTAATAAATTTAATATTAACATTAAAATATATTAATATTAAATTTTTTTATATTAATATCAAATTCCATAATTTAATTTAATAATAATAGTATTTTTGTAATACTAATATTAAATTTAATAAGGTTTCTACATGACAAGATAATAAAAATTATAATAAATTTTTGGAATTTTAAAATGTGGTAAAAACTTAAATTTTAGATTTTTTTTATTCTAAAATCTAAATTAAGGGATTCGATTTTTTTATAGAGGCTTGATTGAGCTATATAGCTCGATCAAGGCATAACGCTTGATCAAGCCCTTGTTAACCACGTAAATGGATCGATCAAGGGTTCACAAAACGCTCGATCGAGCTATAAGAATTTGAAATTTAAACGCTCGATCGAGCACTTTAAGCGCTTAATCGAGCCTCTAAAGTCCTAAAATCCACGGTTTCAACACCGCTTCTGAAAAATTTTCTACAACACCATTTTATACCCTAGCAGAAAAAAAATTCCTTAGGTGGCAGAGTTTATCATGTTGGGTTCATGAAGAAATCCTCTATCCAATGGCATATGAGTTTGACATTTTTGAATTCATATGATATTTTTCATCTAATTCTTTTAAACATAATGCTTGAATTTTTTTTTTTAACAATTTTAAAGAGGTTGAATAAAAAATCAATATCATAAAATATACACAATGGAAAATTTTCAAAAAATGCCACTACCTTCATTTACGAGTCCTATTCAAAACGGTATTCTTGGTTTTTCAATTTATTTAAATAGTTGAAAAAACCCTACGCAAACACATGCGTTTGCAAAAAATATATATATATATAAATATAAATATAAATATATATATATATATATATATATATATATATATATATATATATATATATATATATATATATATATATATATATATATATATATATATATATATATATATATTGTTTTTTTTTTAATTACATATTTTAGACTAAGTTGTGCTACGTGAACACACACATACCTCTTAAGATGTGTGAAAATTTGCAAGAACAAGCATTTCATTTAATGGAAAATTGACATATTATATGAAACTAATTTTTTTGCAAAAAAATATCATTGGGACAACAACATAATCCTTCACAATTTGTCTTTTTACTTTGAATCAAAATTCAGAGTGCTTATATGAATTTTGAGGGCTTCAACTCAATAAAAGAGGAAAAACTTGAAATTTCGTCACCACATTTGGCCCAAAAGTGTAACCCATCTTCATGTATTCACCCTTCTGAAAGCTTTTCTGCCCAATATTTGTGATGCAATTGTATTGTTTTGATCAAAATTGCTTCAAGAACTTTATTTTTTTATTCCACTTGTTTGTTGCTTTATGGATGATATGAAGAAGACTTTCAATTCTTGATCTTATACTGCTCCACAATTTTCTAGACAAGCTTGGATGTAAGTTAGGCACCCTAATATATAGCAATCTCTCTTGGAGCACCAAAACAAGTAAATATGTCCTCAAAGAGAAAATTAACAACAATTTTTCAGTGACATAAAGTAAAGGTTTAGTTTCTACTCATTTGGTAATGTAATCAGTACAAACAAGAATATACCTTTTCTTCTTGGACATTGGAGCAATTGCTCATACAAAATATAGAGGCCATTTTTCAAATGGATCTATGAGTACCTAATGTTATAGAGACATTTCATTTGTTTGAACTGGTTAACCCATTGTCTGATAATTATCACATCTTCTAATGTATTATTTGGCATCCTTAAAAAGGGTAGGCCAATAATACCCAAAAAGGAGTTTGTATGCAATTATTCTATCATAAAAGTGCCCTCCACATGGTTCATCATGGCATGATTTCAATATATCCATTACTTCATCTTCTCTTACACATATCTTGATTCTTAGATCAGGTCCAATTCAGAAAAGTTTTCCATATATCCAAGAGTATGGAGCATTGAGTTTGATAAACCTTTGTTTTTCCTTTGGTGGCATTTATTGAGGCAACTTCCCTATAGCCAAATAGTTAGCAATATCTACATACCAAGGGATTTTAGTAGCAATTTCAAATTAGTGTTCATAAAAAAAATGGTCATCTATATGAATTAATACATTTTCATTTTGAATCCTCAAATGAAAATCAACTATTGTATTATATTTTCTAGGTTTGTCTAATATAATAATGTTGAATTCTTGTAATAACAAAACCTATTATCTCTACGATTGGTTATTGGTTTATTCATTAGATAATGAACAATAAATTGATATGTATGAACAAAGGTTTCATACCTAGTGATATAATGTTTGAACTTGTTAACATTGGCATGAACAACTGCAAGAAACTCCTTTTTAGGTAGAGTATAATTTAACTCGACAGGTGTTAAATTTTTACTCACATAGTAGATAGCATAAGGAGTTTGGTGCTCTTTTTGTCCTAAGACAGCTCCTAAAGAAGTATGTGAGGCATTAGTAGAAATGTGGAATGGAAGAGACCAATTTGGTCCCCTCAAAACATATCCTTCATAATTATTCTTTTTTAGTGTGTTGAAAGAAACTTGGAAAAAGGGATTCCAACAAAATTCACTATCTTTGATAGGAAATTTAAAGAGTAGCAAGGGTATCTTTGTAAAATTTTCATAAATATTCTATAATAGCCAACCTGTCCAAGAAAACTTCTTAAATATCTCTAAGTTTTGGGTACTGAGGTTTAGAAAAAACCTCAATCTTTATTGAATCTATCAGGCCAGGAGGTAACTCCTCAAATGAGATTATGTTATTCATTTAGGTTGTTCATTATTATATACATGAGGGAGTGATTGTTGAGTTTCATCTCCCGATGACTCTCCAATTTCTCTATTATTTATTTACACTATTTACAGTTGTTCACCCAATCCCTATTATTAGGTTTCGACATTCCCCCCCTTAATCTGAAGGGATGTTGGTGAGTCCAAACATCGTTCTAAATATTTCAAGCTTTTCTCTTCTAAGTGCTTTGGTGAAGATGTCAACAATCTGCTCATTAGTGGAACAATGGCGAAGATGGATTGTTTTGGCCTCAACATGATGTCGAATCAGATGATATTTTGTATTGATGTGCTTCGTTTGACCATGGAACTTTGGGTTCTTGGTCAGCTTTATTGCTGATGTATTGTCAATCATGAGTGGAGTCAAATGTACTTGTTTTACCTGCAAATCTTCCAGAATTTTCCTAAGTCACACAATTTCTTTTGTTGCCTCAATTGCTACCACATATTATGCCTCCGTTGTGGAATCTGTTGGAACTGATTGTTTGCGTGATCTCCAAGAGACATCTCCTAATCCAAGACTCATAGCATAAATAGAAGTAGATACCCTAGTTTCTTTGTCTCTATTGAAGTTTGAATCAAAGTATCTAATCAAGCTTAAGTCTCTCATCTGTGTATACTTGAGTCCAAAGTCTTGAGTTATCTTCAAGTACTTTAGAACTCTTTTTGCAGTAGACCAATGTCCCTCACAAGGCTTTTGCATAAACCTGGAGAGGATTCCAACAGCAAATGAAATGTTTGGTCTGGTAGTAGTCAGGTAGTTGAGACTTCCTACAAGCTGTTTATACTTTGTTGCATCCTCAAATTATTTTCCTTCAATGGATGTGAGCTTTAAGTTTTGTTCCATTGGAGTAGATAAAGGATTGCATTCAGCCATGCCAAACCTGTTCAACAGATCTCCAATGTACTTTTTTTGAGAAAGGAATATGGACTTCGGATGTTGAGTTACTTCAATACCAAGATAGTAATGAACATATCCCAAATCAATCATTTCAAAACCTTTCCTCAATTCCTTCTTTATGGATACAATGTAGCTCTTATTGTTCCCTATCATCAAAATATGATCTACATATACCACAAGATATACAACTATTTTTCCAACTTTCTTGACAAACAAAGTTGCATCATCAAGATCATAGTGTTTGAAATTCAGTTTCAGAAGATGCTCAGTTAGTTTTTCATACCAGGCTCGCGGTGCTTGTTTGAGGCCATACAAGGATTTCACAAGTTTACATACTTTATGTTCATGTCATTTCACAGCAAATCCTTCAGGATCGGACATAAAAACATTCTCTTTTATATCTCCATTCAAGAAAGCAGTTTCTACATCCATTTGATGGACTTTCCAACCATTCTGAGCTGTTAGGCCAAAGAGTATCTGGATGGTAGCCCATTTTGTTGTGGAGGCAAAAGTCTGCTCATAATTGACCCCTTCCATCTGTGCAAAACCTTTTTCCATAAGCATGGCTTTATGCTTGTCAAGTGAGCCATCAGCTTTATACTTGTTCTTGTAGACACACTTGCAGCCAATTGGTTTGGTTCCCAATGGAGGATCAACCAGCGTCCAAGTGCCATTCTTTATCAAGGCATCATACTCATTTTGCATTACTTCTTTCCATTCATCATGAGAAGCAGCTTCTTTGAAGGAAGTTGGTTCAAAATCTATAGACAAATTCAATTCACAATCATAAGAAACATCCATATCAATAGGTGAATCAGAGTCATCTACATCACCTCCATTTTGTCGGGTTGAATTTCTAGTTCCTGTCTTTCCAACCTCATCAGGATGAACACTTTCAAGTGTCTTTGTCAGCCACTTTGGGAGACCTTTTTGAGATGGTCCAGGCTACTCAATTGATTGAGTTGGGACTGAATCAAGATTAAGTCTCCCAATTCTGTCAATCACATCACTCAAAGTATCATCCATTGTTGGAGTTTCATGCTAGGAGAGAGTGGTTCAGAAGAAGATAACAGGTTGATCTAGTATAGGAATCCCCCCTTCAAGATGTGGAATCTGATTAACAAATTTTTGAAATGAATTTTCATTTGTGAATCTATCCAAGCGATCAATTTGGTGCTCAACAACATTGTCAGTTTTGGATGATTTAAGAAAGATTACATCTCTAGATACAACAAACATTTTATTGACTTCATCATAGAGACGGTATGCTTTGGAGGTGTTTGAATACCTCAGGAAGATACACTTACGACTTCTTGCACCAAGTTTGTTTCTATGTACCTTTGGTATCAAGGCATAGCATGTGGAACCAAAGACCCTGAGATGCTTTACCGAAGGAATGTGTCCATACCATATTTCATAAGGAGTCTTGTTTCTAATAGCATTAGATGGACATCTATTCTTTACATATACAGCACATAGAACTGTATCATCCCAAAACATCAATTTTACATTTTTGAAAAACATCATGGAGCGCACCATATTTAAGATTGTCCTATTCATTCTTTCAGCTACTCCGTTCTGTTGGGGATTATAAAGCACGGTTATTTGATGATTGATCCCATGTTGGCGAAGATAGTTTTCAAATTCATTTGAAGTGTATTCTTTCCCATTATCAGTGCGAATATAGCCAATATGAGATTATGCATCATTTTCAATCCATGTATGGAAGTTCTTGAATGTTTGAAAAGCATCAAAATTTTTCTTCAATAAATAAACCCAACACATTCTAGTGTAGTCATCAATAAATATCATCATATATTTATTTCCATTTGCAGAAGGAACAGGCATTGGACCACATAAATCTGAATGAATGAGTTCAAGTTTTATATGTGCTCTGGAATGTAAATCATGAAAAGATTGTTTGCTATGCTTTCCTAGAATGCAAGCATCACATTGCTTAATTTTCCTAGGAGTTGTAGGCAAACCAGTAACACCATTTTTCTTCAACAAGTGGAGGCCATCATAGTTCAAGTGTCCAAATCTAGCATGCCATAATAAACTTGATGGAAATGTACCTTCATCATAATGAGAATTGTATGATAAATTTTGTGCACGAGCAGAGGTACCTTGCAGCTTGAGAAACCTTTCTTCTTCTATCCCTGTCATGACAAGTGAGTGATATGATGCTTTTCTTACCTCAACCTTTCCATCAAACATGTGAATGGAGTGTCCTTGCTGGTGGATGTGAACCAAGGACAATAAGTTTCTCCTCAGCTGTGGGAGATATAAAACATGGTGCAGAAGAAAGTTTAGAAGACCAAGCAATTTAAACCTGATTGTGCCAAGCCCTGATGGCTTGAGTTTTGATTTGTCTACAAAGTATACTACTCCATCAACATTGTTAGTAAATTCTTCAAAAAATATCTTCTAAAATTCATGTGGCAAGTTGCTCCTGAATCAAGCAACCGACAATTTTTCCAAGAAGCAAGTGAAGCATTAAATAAGCCTTCATTTACTCCAATATTATAGTGTGCCACAACGCAGTGAGTGGATTTGGGTGCTTTACCTTTCTCTTTGTCATTAGTTTTACCTTTGGGTTGGTTTCTTTCCTGCTCAATTCTGTCCCAAGGAAACTTGCATGTGGATGCATCATGTGATCCATCTCTTTTGCAGTGTATGTAGTGCAAATCTGAATTTTCTCCTTGAGAGTGTCTACCTCCCCTGTCTCTAAAATTTCTTCTTCCTCTTCCTCTTCGACCACCTCTTCCTCTGGAAGAATCTTGAGCAAGATTCTTCTCTCCATGCGCAAGACACACAACCTCTTCAGAAGACTGAGGAGTTGTCTTCTTCCCAAAAGCTTTCTCTCTTTCAGCAAATTTTTTCACAAGGGAATCAAAGGTAATATCTTTGAGGTTTCCATTTGCTTGCAATGACTCAAGATAATTTGAGTAAATGGGATAAAGTGCCTTGAGAAAAGCTATCAAAGGAATGTCTAGTTCAACATTAGTGACTTTGATATCATGCATAATATATTTTACTTCTGATGCAAGAGCAAGAGGATCATCATTTTGTAATTCAAGGATGAACAATTTAATTATGAGTTGAACAACTTCAAGTGCAGTGTGAGTCATAGAATTCCTTCAGTTTTTGTAAGGCTTCGAAAGCATTTGAAAATGGAGAAATATGGTGACTCACCTCTTCATTTATTGATGTTGCAATCAATGCATAAACCTTGTTGTTCTTATTTTCCCAAATGGTGAATTCCTTGTCTGAGGTAGCTTGTTTTGGTTCTTTGTCTTCGTCTCCAACACACAGTCCTTTCCACATCTCATTAAAAATGAGAGTGTGTTTAATTTTCCTTGACCATTCTGGATAGTTCTCTTTCCCAGAGAGAACTACTCCAACAATAGATATTAGTGAATGCATTCCCAAAAAAAAAAATGCTTTTGATTTCCAAAACAAACACAACCTTTCTGGATATCTTCTATTTAGGTGGAAAAGAATTCACAATATTAATACTTTTAATGCGGCATATATTCCTCCACTCACAAATATATTATATGATGGTTTCAACATATAAACCATATAATATATATCCGAAAAAAAAATACCATTCAAAAATCTCAACGAACTTTAATACTACCAACATTTTCAAAGGAGTTGAATGCCCTTCACACCATATACATTCACCATACCTCGAACTTTTGTCTACGGAATTGTAGCAATGAATTTGCAACCAGTTTGAAAAATACCCCAACAATCTTCGACGCTGTGACAGCTGGAGCTATGGGAGTGGAGTTGAGGAACAACAATTTATATATGGTAGGGATTAATAGCAGACTTTCAAAATATTCATATTGAAATATCAGCATATATAGCTTTGATATCAGACCAGCATATGCAGCGTTTTGATATCAGACCAGCAACACAATCATTCAATGCATATAAATAATTCGTACCAGCAGTATGCAGCGTTTTCCAGCAGTCTCCAAATATTGATATAATGGAGGGTCGTTTGGTCTTCTACCAAACTCAGAGTGTACTCAGTCCAACACCACGCTCCAGGGAATAATAGACTCAAATGCAGTTGCAGTCACAGTGTTGGCCATAACACCACGCTTCTAGTTGTGCCACCCTTCCAACACACAGTCGCAGCACTTCTTGGCATCACATGACCATTCCACTCAGCAACTAGCTCCAGTATTCACAGTAGGCAAATCAATGCCTTAATGTAGCAAATCGACCCTTCAGCACTCCCACTGCATTTAGACTAGTGAATTAAATAATGCACAACATCTTGCAAGGATAAGACAGAGAAATCACTAGTGCAGGTGTATAGGATGCAAAGAAGGTGACAGTTCTGCAAAAATAGGCAGAACATGAGGGAGTTACAAACGGAGGAAATCTAAAATTAGAACTAGCTTTGATACCATGTCAGGCTAGGAGGTAACTCCTCAAATGGGATTATGTTATTCATTTAGGTTGTTCATTATTATATGCATGAGGGAGTGATTGTTGAGTTTCATCTCCCGATGATTCTCCATTTTCTCTATTATTTATTTGCACTATCTACAGTTGTTCACTCAATCCCTATGATTAGGTGTCAATAGAATCAACTTGAATCCCAACACATAAAACACAATGCCCAAAAACAATTCCTTCATTTAAGAGCATATGGAATTTTTCATGACTCAAAGAAATATTAGTTTCTTGACACCTACAAACAACTTCTTCCAAATTTTCCAAGGCTTATTCAAAAGCATTACCATAGGTTGAAAAGTCATCCATGTACACCTATATACAATTGCGGCTCAAGTAAGAGAAAATACCTAGAACAACTTGTTGAAAGGAGCAGGATAATTACACAATCCAAAGGATAATTCTCTATAATCATATGTTCCCCATGGACAAGTAAATGTAGTATTATCTTGATCTTCTAATGTAATATGTATTTGGTTATATCCACTAAAACCATTCAAAGAAAAGATACAAATTTATTTCCTGCTAAGGTATCTAGGACTTGATTAATGAAAGGGTAGAGGAATATGATCCTTTAAAGTAGCTTTGTGCAATTCTTTGTAATCTATGAAAACTCGCCACTTACCATTCTTTTTATGCACATTTACCAATGATGATACCCATTGGTTGTCAGAAATTGGATATACTAAATTTACATTTAACAATTTTTGTAATTATTGCTTTACAATTTCTCTTAAAATACTATTCATGTATCTTTGGTATTTCATGATAAGCCTAACATTATCCTATATATAAATGTGATACATACATGTATTAGGATTTATGTTACATATCAGTGTATTCGTGTGTAAATGTAATGTTATGTTTTTGTAGCATATGTATTAAAGATTTTTCTCGATTAGAATTAATATTTAAAGTTTTTCTTGAAGCAATTTCTACATGAATATTGCTATATTATGCCATATAATTAAGTGATTGCATGGAACCCCATGATGAAATATTCTCTATGGTGCAATTTTCATAATTTTTGTTGTCTAAAATATGAGTATAACAAACCTGCCCCACAAGATATTGAGGAAAGTCATAATTATTAATGAAATTTGTAATTTGACAATCTTTAGTATCTTGTTTGAAAGTCATGGCTTGTGAAATTGTTAATATAGGTTGAACTATTTCATCATCATCAATATCATTTATCCATTCAATATTTTCTAATTCAGTTATTATTCTTGCATGAAGTTATAATGTAAATTTTTGTGTTGCATTTCCATTAGAAATGGTCATATCTCCATATCAACAACTAATAAATGCATCGATCATGGCTAACCATGGTCTTCCTAAAATTAATGGATGACCTCCCAAGATGATTTTAGGTGTTAAAACCATGAAATCAACCAGGTACTCCTATGAATTTAATGAGACAAGAATATCTTCTAATACACCTTTTGGTTTAATAGTAGATTTGTTTTCCAATTGTAAGACAGTTGGTGTATAACAGAGATTTTTCAATTGTAGTTCATCCATTATTCCTTTTTTCATTACATTTATTGCTACTCCTAAGTCTATGAGTATGTTGTGAATTGCAACATTATTAATGTGAATTTTAACTATGGAACTTCCTCGATCAAGATATTTTCCAACATAGGTTTTTCCCATCATGTTAATTGTTTATCTACCAATAAGTTGCACTTTGTGTGGTTCTTTTATTTTTCTTCCAGGTATATTTAATCATAATTCCTTTATTATTTTAGCATAATTTGGAATATATTTTATTGATTGAAGTAAAGGTATATAAAATCAAACATTCCATAATTCATCCAACATATCAAAATCAGATGGTATTAATTGTTGCTCTACATCTAATTGTTTAACTATATATAATATTTTTGGAAAAGGAGGATCTTTAGATGTAGAGGGTTGATTTACTGGAGGAACAAAGGAAGTAAGTTTTATTGTTGCATCATTAATTATTATATTGGGAATCTCTTTCCCATTCTATTATTCGATGATAACAGGGGATTCTTATTAAGTACCCTTCCTGGTCTAAGTTGAATGTCATTTAGATTTATATGGGTAATCATGTAGGTTGGAAAATTCTATAACTCAATATTGTAAGTGGGCTGAGCCACTTTATTATTTGGATTGGGAATGGGTTGTATGGGTAGTTGGGTAGGTATTAGAGGAGTTTTTGGAAGACAATCGTAATTCTTGTGGTTGTGGATTTGGTGTTTGTAGAGGAGGTTGATTTGGATAAAATTGTTAAGGTTGAGAAAGATCTTGGGGATAATATGGTGTATACTGAGGATTTTGGGGATATTATTGTGGATATTGAGGGAAATTTGGCATACCTCCATAAGTACATGCCTTCACCATCCTTGTTGCCAAGGTTGGTTTTGGGTTTGTTGTGGCCATATTCTCTAAGGTAAATGGGTATTCCAACTCTATTGTGGATATTGCTAATATGGATTACTTTTTTTAGTAGGATCTTGGGTAATACATGGTTGATGTGGTTTCCATGCTATTCTTGGTGCAATAGAGAAAATCTACTCTGCAGTGTCATTTTATCCATTGTCTCCTTAATATACTACCTTTAGTCCTGAAAAATATGGGAAATCCTAGCTTGCATGATTTTCTGCACATATAACCGTTAGAGTTCAATGTTATCTAAAGGACATTCATAGAAAGGGTTATTTTTTTCTACATCTTGGACAAATATTGATAAGGTTTCATTTTCTACTTTGTGGCTATTATAGATTTTTATTGTATTTAATTGCTCACTAAGAGTATTGAGAATATATGTTTTAAAATTTTAAAGTAAATTACCTAGTTCAACTCTGCTTACTCCAGTAGTTATTGATTTAGTTACACTAGAGATGTTGGAATCTCTAGGTCCCTTACCATATTTGGACATTTCTTTTGAAATGTGCTTGCATAATTCACAAATGTCTGCAAAACTTAGTTGATATATATCTCCTTTTCCCATTAGATTCAAAAGATCTATCCATTCATCTCCACTACCTCTAAATAAAAGAGTTAATAAAGTATCAAGACTTAAATTATGTTGTTTATCTCTTTTGACATTATAGGAGAATTTTTCTATATAATCCTCAAGAGGTTCATCTTCTTTTTGACTCATTTTAAACATTTTCTTTAATATCATGTTATATACAATAGTCTTATAATTTTCGAGAAATTTTGATTCATTTCATCCCAAGTTCTAACCAAATTTGTACCTAATCTCATGAACCATTGTAAAGCACATTTTTTAAGAGTAATAGGAAATGAATTTAATTTATGAGCATCTAATTAGTAATCATAGCTTCGATATAATACCTCAAATTTGAAGAGAAAATTTTTAGGATCTTTGATTCTTAACCCATCAAAATGTGGTTTCACAGAGGGTGAAATATTTCCATGTTCACATTAGCTATAAGATCCTGAATGGGAAATCCAAATTCTTCTTATTATTATTCTTATTCTTATTCTTCTTCTTCTTCTTCTTCTTTACGTACCGATATAGTTTTGTTGGTCCAGTTCCAACTCATGTTTCATGTTCCCTCTCAACTATTTTGTGCCATCTATGATTCTGATGCATGAGAATATGTTGGTTCTTCAACTAGATTTTGTTCAATTGGTTTCTATTGGATTGGGTTTTCTAAATATTATTCCTACTCTTTATGAGAATATTCTTCCTAAATATTTTTTTCCATTAATGAAATTTCCTCTATTATAGTTTCTTCAATTGGTATCTCCAATTAATGTCCACAACATGCCTCTCTAGTTGGATGTGAATATAAAACAATTACTTGTGTTGAATATTCTTCCTAATATTTAGTTGTTTCTCCTAATTGTGAAGTTTCCTATAGATACCTTCTTCTATTTACAAATGTGGGGATCTGTGATGTGGATGATGATGTGGCTCTTACTATACCACATGTTGAACTATTTGGGGTGATAGTTGGACGAAGTGTTGAAGTGATTCTTCCTCTAACAAATCTATCCCTAGAATCTCTTTACCTATTCATGTATCCTACTTTTAAAGCTTTGATTATGTAGCTAGTTGTATGCCTATATTAGAAACCAATTCCCTTATACACTTCCCCAACAACGAAGCCAAAAAATGTAGATCAATACCATCGTTTAGGAATTATCTTACATTTAAATCATCAATGCAAGTTGGTAAACTTGTGAAGTGTAATGCACAGTATTTGCAGGTTCTGGTTTCCAATCAAACTATTGAAATTCATAATGAAAACATAGTTCTTTTATGAAAAATAATTGTAATATAAATAATTCAACGCAATTATGGTTCTAAATATTTTAAAACCCTCACCATGTAAAGATTTGTCATGAAACAATTACAAAATCAATTGATCATGTATATTATATTTTAACTATTGAATTATGAAATTATTTATTCAATTGGATGGCTCGTATGAGTATCCTACACAGTGTTTACACACCACACTAGATGTAACACCCCTGGCATACGCCCCCAATTTTTGAATGTGTTATAAAAATATATATACAATTTTATTTGGCTAAAACTGATGGAAAAGGGACATGGGCCCACAATCTAAGGGAAGGTTTGAATGGTGCATAATCACCCATACAACTCACCCAATAATTGGAAAGGATATTTCCAAGGGAAGCCCCCACATATCCAACGCTAAAGGAACGAGAGTGACAGGGGGAATACGAACAACCCCATGAAGGAAAGGATATGTAGGAAAAACAACAGGGGGGTGGAATTGGAGGGAGGATTCGGCTATGAAAGGAGAGAAAGTTGGAGAGAAAAACATAGGAAAGGAAAATGCTAGAGGAAATAAATTTCTAAGCACATGTTAATCACTAGAAAATCTATTCAAGTTGAGGGAATGGAATTCTCTATGTGAAATATATGAAGTTATGTATTGTGAGTGTCTCAACTTGGGGAACTCATTAGAATGCTCATAGGATAGAATGGGGATGGTGCTTGTTGTGTGGTTGATAAACCATTAAGGGCTTGTTGAGGAAGTTGATAACCCCTTAGTGCTTACCAACAAGGATGAAAAACCACCAGGCATGGTAAGATTCATAGGGTGTTTGCTGAAAGGACTGATAAACCTCTGAGTGTTATCTAATAAGGGTTGATAAACCACTTAGAGATGTTGATAAATATAGGGACATCTAGATTAGGTGATTTCTCTAACTCTGATAACTTCTTGTGATGTATTTTTCCTTAAGTTGATTATCTCCTTCTTTTACTTTCTTATAATTAGTGTTCTTATCATTAAATAATAAAGAACAATGAGACAAGAGGACACAATATTTAGGCTATCAACCAGGGCCAAAACCTCTCCTCTTGAGAGGAAAACCCGTAAGAACTCTTATCTTCTTATAGAACTTCAAATAATGAATTCCAAGACCTAACACTCTTGTCAAAGTCCTCTCCACGACCAGTTCAATACTTCCTCCTTGATGAGCATTCCTTCCAGCAACTTCAACCCCAACTATTTTTGCAACTTTGACCCCTGTAGCTTCTTCTACAATTTGGACCCCCAGCAGCTTCTTCTGCAACTTTGAACCCCAAAAACTTATTCTACAACTTCGAACCCTAACAACTTCTTCTGCATAAACCCTAAATGGCATGCATGAGAAGCATTTACTTCCTTTCCTTCTTCACCTGGATAGCCTTCTCCTTATTGACTATTTGACCATCAAACGTAGTCTTTTTAACACCTAATTTTGGTCTCCTAAGGTAGTTGTGTTTTCAATCTTCCTGCTACAAATGATGCCCTAGTTTCCTTTCACATGTGAAGGATATCAGCCCAAAACCGTCGCTTTCTCCTTCTCCTTCTTTGGTAGGAATTCAACTTAATTTTTCATCCTTTTCTCTTCTTAGGTCGAAATTCTTAAGAGATTGATCGATGCCTTTCAAGTGAGGTCGAAGTCTCTTATATATAGGCTTATTTCTACATCAAATTGTCGCCTTTAAGCCAACTTTTCCACTCATGAAGGCCGACTTGTACTTTTGATGATGAAAATTTCCTGGAGGGTCTATTTGACACTTTTGACTTTATATAAATTTTCTTTACAAGATGTAACATGCCCAAAAGGGTCTTCCATACATGACAATGACTCAATTGACTTTTAGACTCAATGGGAAGCCCTAGAAGCACTCAATGGGTGCTTGAACTATAAATAAATTTTCCTTGAGCATGGAAACCATGCCACAATAATCCATAGAAGGTACTTGGACATTCTCAAACTAAAGAATTATCATAAGAAGAGTCGGATTGGTAAGCCATCTCATAAGCTACTTCCTTAGCTTATGTCAAAGCATCTCATCACACTAACCAGCATTTTCACATAGCAAGACATTGACTAAAAACTCTATCTCTCCACAAGATTAGAGCATAATTATGGAAAGACCAATGATTTATAGACACCATCGTCGTTGTCTCTCAAGGTACATACCCCACCTAGGATTTCACAGGGTGTGTCCTTTTAGGAAAATTCCTATCTTGGAATAGCACATGCTCAAGTAATTTCCTCTACGACTACTCTTACCTATTGGATGCCCTACCACATCCTCAAAGAGTATTGGAATTAGTCTCATATGCTTACTGAATCCTCCATTCTTTCTTCACAACAAAGACAATAATTATGTGTCTATATCTCCCTCTCAACTAGGGAATATATGCTCATTCCTATACAAAAGGAATACATCTGAGCTCCCTCTTAACTAGGGACTTTTTACCAACAATAGTTATTTTCTCTTTGGTGGAGATCATGGTGCTATCAGCTGCTTGTACGGATCCTCCTTTTGATTTCATGAACTTCATCTTCCTCATCATTGAACCTTCATCTTCTAGATTTTCTTCGTAGGGCATCAACCATCCATCACTTTCCCTTCAACGAACCATAGTGTTGAACCAATAGTCATGTCATTCTTCTTTGCATCGGAAAGTGATCTTCCAGTCCACATATGGCTTTTCTTTACATATCTACCTCTTCTGAGTCATGTTTCTTTCAGGATCTTCCATTCATTCTCGTGAGTAATAGTTGTAGGTGACATCTACAACTCCTTTTTGGTAGCCTTGTTTCAACCCAAACAGACATTGTTAAAAAATATAAATTGAACATCAAATCAAAATTACCTTTTTATGATGACTTTTCATCATGACATTTTCTTCTTGCAACATCAACATTCTACACATTCATAAACGTGTCTCCAAGACTTTCAATGTCAAGGGTCTCCTTCCTTTACAAAATTTATCAAAGTCTTCATATCTTCTCCATGGAGATTTCATAGCTAATTCTTCTAGTTATTGAATGTTGATCACTTATCTTATCTTACGTGACTATAGTTGTATTTCTCATGAATTCTTCTTCCTTTCCTCACATATTGTTCCCCGGGAACTTCTATACATAGTTCCTTCATCTTATCAACCCCCTCATATTCCATATGAGAACATATTATGTTGATTTCATCTTGTCAATATGTGAACTAGTTCAAGACATATGTCTTTGTGCATCTTTCCAAAGGAAGGGATCCTTCTTCTTCGATCATGCTCATGAGATAGAGCATTCAACCATTATTTATGAAACTATATGATGACATGACATAATCTATTAAATATGTACATACCTCTTTTCTCCTTTCGATCATCTAGACTTCCTTCAACAACTTCCTTTCCTTGCTTGAAAGTCATCTTGTCAGGTTGCAATCCTTTGTCACCATTCCATCATCCTCCTAAATAGTGGATTCTGTTAGTGCTTGAGATTTCACCCTAGGCTGAGGAAGGTAAACCTTCAAGGCAACATCAAACCATTTCACCTCGTAGCTAGCCCTACGGGGTATGAGAAGGCTCTCTCCGGTCAATCTCAGTAAAATATTCAATGGACAGAGATGACCAATACAGTGACACTGATATTAGGCTAGTAAACTGATTAAAAGGTTGATTTGGGGGTTTTTGGGGTTTTTTTGGTGGCAAATTGAGGATCTGCAATTTTAGGGTGCGGGGATTTGACATAGTTTCTGCAGGTGGGTCTTTGGGGCAAGGTAGGAGTTTGTGCTGATGCCTTTAGTTGAGATGGATGATCAAGGAAGAATGATAATAAGGCTAAAGAGGGAAAACAATGACTTTGAATCCTCTCTAGACAGTGGAAAACATAAACATTAAACAAATTTGAAAGCTGAGCATGGCAAGCATGAATTCAAACTTTATCACTTCATTTGTTTAATAAGCTGCAGTAAAGAAAGAGATGGAACACATAAACACACTTACAATTACAATAAGAGAACACACCATCAACACAAGAGTCCACAAGAATCCCAATGATGTCTGCAAAACCCTGGTCTTCCTTTTCCTCAAATTGCAGAGATACAAGTAAAATATACAATAGGAGCTTCTCCCTCAAGAGTCCAACCATGAAAATGAGCAAGAGAAGGCATAATATAGATGATCTAACTCCTTTCCCCACCTCTAGGGGTCGAGCTCAGCTTCCTAGGAGCTGTTTCAACTAATTCTAAACTGAGCACTAGATAATAGGCAGTCAAAACAACTTGCCTCTAAAACTTAGGGAACCTATCCATGCATTAAATATTTACCATTTACATCAAAGAATCTTCTAGAAGTGATGAAGGAGAGTAAAAGCATCTAAATGCCATGAAAATTACACAAAAATTCATCATTTACATGCCTCAAAAGTCAACCAAGATGAAAACAGTGTTTTGCTGGCCGAACTGGTCAAAACAGGCAAATTTCCCTGACTGGTCGCGCACATCACTCTGACTGGTCGCGCACATTCACAGCTATGTTTGAGGGCCTTTCCGGTGTCCAAATCAGGTGCAAGATAGCTCGTTGGAAAGGTCTGCGAGTCTACTTTCCAACTCCACTGGAATTTCTGAATTTGGAGTTGATTTGACCCTTCAAAAGTCATTTCTCCCAAGACAGATTTCTGCAACTCAAAATAGGGGCAGAAAGTCAAAATTTGCATGTGTTTTGAGCTTTTGGAAACCCAAATCTCCATAAAATCTGAAACCCATCCATAGGCAAGTGTATTTTTGCATGAAAATTCCAAAAATGCAAAGTTTTCCCCGTTCTGAGTTGCCCCCATGTATGGTCGCGCGCGGGGTGAGACCAGTCAAATGGCCAAAACCTGTAAAATTCCCAAAAATGCCAAAAATGTTTCAAAACTCTCAAAATTTCTTGGGTTTGCTGCTAGGAGGATGCTAATGAGTATCATGGTGAGTGAGAGAGGCCTCATCCAAGATACGGAGCGGGTTGGTCTTCTTCTTCCTCTTACGGGCCTCGGACAACCTCCTTTGGAACATCTTCATTTTCGCCTTGCAAACATGCATCCTCGCCCAATAGTGATTCTTCATGTTCCGTAGCAACCTCTTGTCCTCGTTTGCCTTCTCTAACAGCCTCTACAGGTGTGCATTCACACGGATAAGCATGGATTCCCTCTCCTTGTGCAGCAAGTCACCAGGCCTCCTACGGTTGATGACTCGGTCACTTCGAATCCTCCACAGCTCATCCAACTCTTTCTCATCCTCAAGTTGCTTGTTGCGCTGCTCAAGATAGTTTATTGTCCATTGGGCCATGTCGAGCTTCTGCTGTAACAAGCGGTTTTCCGCCTCTCTTTGTCGGATGATCTCATGCAAATCTGAAGTGGGGGAGCGAGCATCAAGATTAATGATGTTAACCTGTGTGTCACCGACTCTCTCCTCCTCTGTCATGGGCTGTTTGCCCTCCCGTACTGCTGATGGAGAACGCAAGGCCCCTTCCACCTGGTGTGGAGATAACACTCGCTGACCTGTAGATGATGATGGCGAGACCCCTTCCACCTGCTGTGGAGAAAGTACTCGTCGAGCTGCTGCAAACAAGGTCCTGTGACCTCTCTGGTAGGTGACCTGAGGTGAGGAAGCAACCTGTCTCGGAACAATGATCTCGGGCTGGTGAGATGGACCTCCCTCCTCATAAATGACCTCTGGCTCTGGGTGTGGCTATGGTGGCACTGTAAATAACTCATGAGAAATGAAGTCTGCCCATGGAATGCCCTGCTGACTCAACTGATGGGAAACAATGAGCTGGATGAGACCATGATGGCACAAACTCCTATACTGCTGAGCTGGGGACCGCCTCTGGAACACGGACACCATCCTCTGAATGTCCTAGAAGAAGAAAACCGGGATGTTCATCATCCTCACTCGGGTAAAGTGCATCAACAGGCGAATGTGATAAGAGAAGACCTATGAAAATCTCCCCTCACATGTGAAGTAATGCATGATAAGCCGCATGATCAGAGCATACTCCCCCCGGAGGAATCTGAAAGGAAAGAACCCCGACAAGTGGCTCATGAATGCTGGCCTGACATATGGCTCAAAATAAACATAATCCAGCATTTTGCGCTTGGGCCACACCTCACCCACATTTGGTATCCCGGTAGCCTCTGAAATCACCTCCGGAGATAGCACAAAATTCACCCCTGCAAGAGTGACCTGCCCATCATGAAGGTGCAAAACAAATAAGCGGGCCAACTCCCTGTGGTGCTGAATCTGGGCAAGCCTCTCACATAACTGAAAACATGACATATAACAGAAACAATTCACTGCCAAAGGGCAGGCCTGTAATTCTGCTAAAGATGTGGGCTCTTCTCTCTTATGATGACCACCTTTGCCACCCCTACGAGGCCTCTGCTGTACCTCAACCTCTGTGGAAGAAGACCGGTCATCACCTTGCTCATAGGTTTCAGTGGTTGACATGGTGCTTTTGAGCAAAGTGGAGAAAATAGACAAAGTTACTGCTGCCCTTGCCTGCAAAAATGTTGAGTTGTATGCTGTTTTCAAGGGGAACAAAATCATGAAGGAAATGTTAGGGAAGGGGATTTTTCATAAGGAAAGGGAAACATATAAAAATAGGGAATTTCTAAGGGACAATTCACAAACTGTCAAACATACAATCTCAGCTTAATCACCGGGAAATCATTTGCAAAGAAATGTTTTTATTAGGGAAACATGGATGATAATAACCAAGGGAAATGATATACATGCTCAACAGGGGGTAAGGGACAGCATGTATAACAAGGGTATGGGGCAGCATAGATCACTGGCATCAACAACTTGCTCTTTGATTTTTGTCTTTTGACTGTACATTATAAGGCATACTCTGTTTTTCAAGGGATTCATGTACATTTGATGCTAAGGGAAACGAGGGATTCTTTTACATTTGTCATAGGGGAAGGAGGGCTTTATTTACATTTTTGTCAAAAGGGGAAAAGGGATTTCATTGACAACTTCAAAAGGGAAAAGAGTTGTATTGAAACAAGGATATTTAGGGGATAGAAGGGAAAAGGAAAAACAGGGTTTGGTTTTGGGAGACACAGCAACATTATTTTTGTAATGAATACTCAAAGCAATATGTCTTTTTGATAAATATACACAGCTGCATTGTCTTTGTTTTTGCTTTGAATATACACAGCAAATATGTTCTCTGTTTTGTAATGACTATGCACAGTCATTTTGCCTTTCTTTTAGTTTTTGTCATTTTGCCATCATATTGCCTTTTTCTTTTTGCACATCATTTTATTCTTGCTGTGTTTATTCGTTATCCTTGCTGTGTGAAGGACGTTAGGGTTTTGGGTAGATTAGATGGAGGGCATTAGGGTTTAGGGAATGTATGTGAGGGAGGGATAGGGTTTAGGTATTGGGGATGGGAAATTTAACATTCTTTGCAAATGACATAAGATAGAGACATATCATAACAATTGTGAATTTAATGGGAAACAATGGAGGGAATAAATGGGAGTTTAAAACCTTGAAAAAGAACACCAACCCTAGCATAATGCCTACATGAACAAGCAATAACTAAAATCCATTCCTCTTTACATTCTTGGTAGCAAATATATATAAGCACAAGCCCAACATCCTTGATTTCAAGCATCCAGCATGTTAGAAGACCCTACCTCGATCAATTTAGCAAGCAAGAGGGCGATTGAGCAAATTTGAAGTGGTTTTGTGGAAGACAGTTTGACTGGTCGCGCACGGGCTTTGACTGGTCGCGCACAGCCTGACTGGTCGCACCCGTTAGGAATTAACACTGCGGAGGAGCTGCTGACTGGTCGCGCACTGCCCAACTGGTCGCGCACAGCTCCTGAGTGGTCGCGCACCTGAAAATGATCAAAATTCTCTGCAATTCGCCTCCTTTCGCCTTCTTCGCCCTCTCACTCTTCTTTGCAAGCTCTTAGATGCACAATGAGGGTGTTTTAGAGGGAATTTGACTCTTTATAAGCCCAATTTGAAAAAGTTTACTTACCAAACCCACTTTCTAATGTTTTGTTTTGACATTCTCTTTGACACTGTTTTGAGTTTGCTTTGTCCTGAATTTGACTTTTTGGGTGCTTTAACTCCGTTCTTTTTGCAGGTTGACCATCTAATGGACTCTAGTGAGGAGACCAGGGTTATTGCCGGCATTTGAAGAATTTTGAAAATTTCCTTATTTTTTTAAAAATTGACATGACCTTGGCTTTAAAAACATGGTTTTTAAATCCAAGGTATAAATGAGTTGTACCTGATGAAAATATCCATGAAACATATTTACATACCTCCTTCCGGCTTGCTGGGGACCCATGGACCTCTGACTCATGATCTTGCAATGACATTTGACTGAAACCCTAGACCTAAGACTTTGGACTTCAAGACAAAACAAAACAAGCGTGACACAAGTTCATTAACTGATATGACCTAATCCAGCAAAGCCGAGAAGGGAACAAGGACCAGCTCATTCATCAGTTTTATGGCATGCCTAATGGAATGCAAAACTGACATCGATGAGACACCTACTTATGCATATGCAAAGAGTTTTTTGATCACTGATGGAGGGCATCATGACCGACACTAACAGATTCCACACAAGGTGGAATGTATAACATCAACGAAACACTTTCTTCCAAGTAGATATGAACCTTCTAATGAAGATTCCAATGGAGGATCTTGATTATCCTCATCCTGCAAATGTTCCTTAACAATGATGATGTATGATGACCTTTCTATCTTCTATCATGCTAGATGAATTTCTTACTATTTCGGTTGAACTTTTCATGCTTTCAATGAGGTTACCATGAGATACTTTATTTATATCATGATTACTACTACAACCTTGTAGAATTTTACTTCATATATCCTTTCAAGCTTATACAATGATTTCATGAGATATTATATGCTTCCAATATTATTTCATCTTCCAATATGATGCATCCTATCATACTTACAATGCTTCTATGATAATTTCATCTATATGCATCATATCATACTTACAATGCTTCTTACCATGATAGTTATCTTTTACAAAATTGAAAAGAACTAAGTGAAGGAGATTATCTCAATCATAGTATAGATCTTTCACTCCCTCCTACTTTGATTTCTTCTTTTCAGGTTCTTCCACTTATTTGGTGACATGGGCTTCATTCCTTTATTTTCTTTTCTTGTTGCCCTTCTTGATTTTAGGACAATATATATTGAAATCCCAATATTCCTTAACCATAGCATTGGATCTTTGACATATCAATATTTTTATTTTTTAGAGGGCCAAATTTCCCAAATTTCCATTTCTCCTAGCCATGGTAGCAAATGCTTGAACTTGTTCATTTGATCCCACATCACTTTTTTCCTTTAACCCTGTTTCTTCAATCTTACATAATGAACATAGTTCACTGAATGGGGTGGCTTCCTTCTTTCCATAGATTCTCAATACAAAGTTGCCCCATTCATCAGGTAGTGCATTTGTGGTCATTTCTTTGTCGAACATTATTTCCCTTAACTCTTGTAGTTGGTCTCTTATTTTTGAAACCCTGATAAGATATGAGGATATGCCTTCTTCCTTTGATACCTTCATAATGTATAGTTTGGTTCTCAAAAATATAACTTCTCTTGTAGTGCTTACGGGGAAAAATTCTACCAATTTATCATAGATTTCTTTTGACTTCTCCAATTCTTCTACATAAGGAATGAGGGAATCCTTAATTGATTCTATAAGGATTCTTTGAGCCCTTATTTTTCCTTTCATATATTTTGATAAATCTTGAGCTTCTTCTTGTGATGGTTTGGAAATTGAACCCTTAACATGCCCAATAACTTCATTTTCTATGAGGATCAAATATGTCATGTGCAAGGAAATTTGATGAACCAACTAGTTTGTTGCTCTCCTTGAAAAATGAAGTCATTTTGATAGTAGATTGAAACAAAGATATAAGCATACTTATAAGGTTAATATGCTCCTTTGAGGGTGATATATTCAACTTAATCCTTTCTTGATGATGATGGATGATTTTTGCTTCCTTGAAGATGGCAATACTTCCATAGATGTATTTCTTCAAATATTCTTGAGATGTGATCCTTTCTTAAAAGAGAGGGAGATCACCTTGATTCCTTTCATGATGATGGAAATGCTTCTTCCCTTTGATGTAGAGACTTCAATATGCTTCATTGTGTATTCCTTCTTTCTTTGAGTGGTGGTAGAGTTCTTGAGGTCTTCTTCTCCTTGTGATGATTAGTGCGCTTAGAAGACATGGGGATGAATCCCCCCCGTTTTTTAACTATTGGTTAGGTAGGGGGTCCTCAGGATGAATGTTTTGTTGAGAAATCAAGATGCTTGTAGATTAGGGTAGATTTCTCTTAACTTGATAATTACTTGTGAATGTTTGTTGGCTTCTTCTTAAATTTATATTATCTTCATCAAGCAATTACCAAAATGTACAAAACATGAAGATCACAAGAGATAAATAACACAAGCAATTAGGCTCCAATCCAGGGAAAAACCCTAAAAGGAGGAAAACCCAAGAGAATCATATCAAAGTGAGATATCCAAGACCTAATTCCAAAACCAAGACTTCCACAAATACCCCAACCCAAACATTATTGATTTCATTCCTCATTATTAGAGTAACCAATATATATCCTTAAGTCAAGTTGTAGGATTCTTTATGCCAATCCTTGTTGTTAGCTCCCTCTGAGTTCTTCCTTCACATTACTTGGCTTCATAACCAATATTAGTGTCAACATAAGTTCTTCCAATAATTTTTTCTTGCTACCATATGTCAAACAACCATCTAGAAGAGTCATGACTTTCCAATTAAACTATTTGACCAAGACATATCATGTTTTTTCTATTAACTTTCTACCCAAATATATTTTTGATCTAAATGCGTCATGTTCTTCCTTTAACTCCTTCTGAAGATATGAGTCCTCTTTTGAGATATTTGATTGCAAATATTCCTCCATGGTAAGTGTACTTCTTCTTTCCAAACTACCAATTATAATTGACTTCTTTGACCAAAAATTTCTTCTTCAAACTTATTTGAAGGTGGTGTTCATGTTAATTTTTCTTAGGGCTATATTTTTCTTTGCTTTAGATAATTGCATTTCGTCATTTACATATTAAATTCACCCCATAGCATTAGATCATTCTTCAGATTTACAACATTATTCAACAAAATATGCAATTATATAGAAATAACAACAACATCATCAATGTAGCAAAACATAAAGGAATAATAGAATAAAAGAATTCACACATAGAGACACTAGGATTGATCGGAGACCACGATGAAATTGACTACAAGGAAAACCCTTTCAAATTCTTCCCCTTATTAGATTATCATCGAATGATTCAGCTAAAGAGAGTACAATGATCCATATGTTCAGCCATAATCCTATCCAACAAAATCAACTAGACAACATCATGAGATGAACCCAACAATACCAATAATCAAAACTCTGATTCAAAAGCCTATGTTTAATTGTCACTATTTGTGGTTAACTACCAAACTTTGCGGTCAACAGGCAAAAACTTTAGTCAACTGAAAAATTCAAACCATGGGTCTCAACCACACTGAGAGAGTGTCACGTGTGCGGCTGAAACCCTTCAACTGCATGCATAGGCCTACATGTTTGCGATTATAGCTTAAATTTTCCTGTGATAAGCCTGTGCTTGTGATCCAAAACCCCTAGACACCTGTGAGAGCTTCAGACCATGCAATTTCGGAATTGTACGATCCAATCTCTGCAAACTACCTCAAACCTCTGTGAGCCAAAACCAAAAATAGAGAATAGAAGAATGCTTCATGATGATATCCAAATGAGGTTGAGGTCAGTTGTATTTATAGAATTACAAGAGTGTCCAATTTTCTTTAGGGCCGACCTAATAAAATGTGCACATGCGGGATTTAATTCAAAAATACACTTTCCCTTGTCCAAATTGAGTGCTTCAATAGTCAAAATGGGTCCTCTCAAAAAGAGGAATATTGTCCCATGGTTGCAATTTGTCACTGAGCTACCAAATTAACACTCCCTCTCAGCTAGGGATAAATTCCAACTGCATCATGTAATCATCACAATTATCATGTCATCAAATCATTTCCTATCTCAAGTATCTCGACATCAAATATCGTCATTACTCATCTTGATTCATTTCTTCTTATTCTGGGTTATCTCTTGGTTGTCCCTGCTCATATGTTGAACATTCTTGAATCTAAAATAAGAATTATTTGACATCAGAGGGGAACCTTAGCTACCATCCTCTATAACGTCGGAGAGCACATCTCAATCCAAAACAATATCAGGGAGCACATCTCAACCTGAAACAATATCGAGGAGCACATCTCAACCTAGAATCTCATGGGGGGGGGACATCTTCTACCCCATATCGAGCAATAAGAGCTATAGGGAAGCACATCTCAACCCATATTATTGCCCACTGATCTTCCCAACAATGACCCTCAAGATTCATGTGGTAGAACATCTGCAGCATAATCAGCTTGGGTTGTACACCTTCAAGCACTCTCTCAACCTTTAGCCAAACGAGGAGAATTATTCCCAACAAACCCATCTTGTGGGTATGATTCTAATTGGGGTATACTCTGCATAGACCAAGATAGGGAACCTAACATCTCTGACCCTATGGGTGACAGATCGAGGAGAAACGTCTACCACGCTATTGTCCAGAGATCCCTCAACCCCAGGAGCCCTCCATCTCAATTCCTCACCTTGGGAGATCGGACAGGGGGTAAGAGTTGGCTCAGTGTTCTCAACCAATGATGCCCCTTATTCATCCTCCCTCTCACGGAGGCAGCAACCACAAGCCTAAGCTTATTTCATACAACAACATTATCTCAATATATGAAGAAATCTTAGTCCCAGTTATATACAGGATTATTTGCCAATCCGATCCCACTCATTATTATTGTAATGTATCCCTATCATATCCAAAGACTGCTCAAATGGATTTACAAAGAGCTTCTTCAACCTGCCTCACAGCTAGCCATGTCAGCAACATTGTACTCAACCTCGATCATGCTTAAAGCTACAAAATTCTCATCAAAAATATCATGGCAGATCCAATGCTAAGGCAACACCCAGATGTTCTCACCTCAACAATAACACTCCCAAGCATCATCGGTACATCCATGTAGTCACATATCATAGGAATAATATCTTGTACCGAAAATGATCAACCCATGCAAATATGTCGAAGTGTGCTTGGCCGAAACTCAATGTGTATGAAGCGGCTCAATCATGAATTGACTTAGATTCTATGAAAAACATAAATACATATATATCTATATATATATATATATATATAGATATATAAACAGATAGGTGTTCACACAGAACATCAATGATTCAATCAACTATCGGTTGCCAATTCAGGTTCAACAATACCTCTTCATAACTTCTTGAAATTCAATCAGAGTGTTCAAGGATTTGCATTTCCATTTTCCAACAACTCTTCAATAGTTTCATGATATATATATTTCTTTCAAAACTTCAGAAAGTAATTCAACATGCCATGATTCTTCATTTTGAACTTTAGAGGCCAACTCCTTCTTACTTTGATTATCATAGGCTCATTACCTGGCAAGACTATACCATCATTATATAAAACTAAAATCAAAGTCATACCTTGGACCACTTTTTAAGTAGAGGCTTGGATTGGCACATCTTCCTGGCTTCACCTGGTAACTATCAATGTGGACATACCAGGCTCGGGAAGCTTGCTACAAACCTTATGATGTTATATGAAAACATTATACTAATCAAACCAATATACTTAGCCTCACATAAATCAATAATGTGCAATCAAATCAACTACTTTATCTTATCAAGGCTTATATGCCAAATCAAAGCTAATATCAAAGTCATAAAAGTTTCTGCCAATATCCCTATGACAAACACTTTGGACCAAGTGTCAGGTAGAGCTCACATCCAAATACCAAGTCATGACTTCATCTATCGTCATGTCAACAGATTGTGATTAAGCAATATAAAATTCCATTAGGCCATCCACATTATCATAATATGAATTATTTATGTCACTATATGAAAATGCATATACCAAGGATAAGTCACAATTTTTTATACTTCAACCAATGTGTCAAAGAAAATTATTCCAATACAAAATCTCTATTAAATACCAATATTAGTCACTGAATGTCACTAAGCCCACATAGCAAGTCATCAAGGAAAATCATCGGTTATAAAAAACCTAATTTGTTATCACTATGAATTCAATCAATCCACAAGCCAAAACATATCTATGAACCATCAAGCATCATGTCAAATTTCTAAGGCATTATTAATTAGCCAAGCCAACTAAGTTAAGTCAATAAGCCAAATCGTTTCAAAGCCTTGCAATTGCTATCAAATATTGTAATATACTAGCTTCAATGATCAAATAAAAATAAAATATTAATACGCATATTGTGTTCCCCTACAAACACAAGTTTATTCAACACATTCATATTCTCTATAGTGAGTCAAATATTTAAACTTCCTTGATCATAGGACATTCTATTGTCTTCTCCATATTTGTAGGACCGTCATGCTCCAGGTGTTCTCATGTTCTCATGCATAAGAGTTCATATTTTGTGTCTTATAGGCACAACCACACCCATAGACCTTTTTATGTGCGATTGTGAGGCTAATAACCGCACTCTTAAGCCTTCTTTCGTGCATTTGGGGCTTAAACTAAGGGAAACACTCTCTTCTCAAATCAAAATTTATTGTAGACCACCAACATCATATATCTATCTATTCATGTCAAAAATCTTACTTCAACAATTAAGTATCTTCTATACATTTAATGCAAATGATGATAGGTGTATGGATCTTATGGACTGTTTCTCCCTCTAAATGGGAAGCCACTCTAGTCATCATCATTCAAGTCATCACATTGTCTAACTAATACTTTTCATGCATCAGGGGAACTGTTAGATCATGAAATCAAACTATATCAGGCTCTAAAACATATATTCATCATGGTTATAACATGTTAGCATCAACTACTTCATCGCCATATATGAACATGACATCAAACTTTCATCAAGGGTTAGAGTCATATAATTAGGGCAGCTGACAAGCGTATCATAATACTTCAAGGATCAGAATCACTTCATCACTTCTTTAGTATATTATCCAATCATCAAGATAGGGCATCCAATTTTATCATATGTCATAATTACTAAGCCTATCAAAACCTAACCATGGTCAACAAGAAGATCCTGAATATCAATCTTATTGTTACACTTCTATCATCAAGGTTGTCATGCTTATCACAAGCATTTTCAAGAGTATCAAGCTACCATATATAATAATCAATGTTCTAGCCTTCTTTATGAAATCCATCATCAAATCCATAATGTCTAGAATGAGAGATGCTAGCCAAAAATCAAGTATACCAATATATCAAAAATCAATGTTTCTAAGTAGCTTTACCATAACTTAATAGAATGTAAGATACTTGTCAAATATTAAGTGCATCATCTCATCATAAGTACCATGAATCAAACTTACTTTCATATGCATTACGAGTCATTCATGACGGTGATATTCTCATCATACCTTAGGGATTACCTTGACATCCAATATTGAATCTAAAACATTGGAACAATACACCATACATACTTTGTAGTTACCAGATACTTGTGTACCTTAACATTGGCAGTTGGAGCACTTTGTCAATTTTTCATTAGGTGCCTCTTTTCCTTTTCAAGCACTAGCACTTCTATTCCTGCAGTAGCCATCTTTTCTTGCACCTTAGATGATAGTCAAGAAGGATCCATTTATCACATCTCATCAGGAGGTTAGAAGTATCCAAATACTCAAATATACATGCAAGAAGTATAATCAATAATCAGATCAATAAATCTAAACAAAAGTAAAGACATAAAGGAGTACTATAAATCGAAAAGTACTTATCTTCAATCAGAGGTGATCATCTCCCTCTTGAACCGACCTTCAAGAGTTGTGACTATACATTGTCCATATAACATTGTTGCCTTCAATATTTCAACCAACTTCATCAACAACCAGGCCTAATAAAGGCTATCCCATCTTGGGATACATCAAACCTATCACAAGTGCTTAGAACATCTTTACACTTATCATGCTAGGGTCTGTAGATTGCATATCTAAAATCTTTATCATAATCCAGGGTTTCTTCCAAACTCTAACCTCATAATATCCATCAAACCCTAATAATCAGATTCCCTAGGGTTTCCTTCAAACCCAAGTATTCTTTTAGGTCTCCACCATCTTCTCTTGTTTCCATCAAAGGTGTCTTCATAGGGTGATCTCAATGGCTTTCCTTCAAAACAACTTTGATACCATGTTAATTTTTCTTAGGGTTATACTGTTATTTGCTTTAGATAATTGCATTTCTTTATTTACACATTAAATTCACCCCATAGCATGAGATCATTATTTAGATTTACAACATTATGAAGCAATATGTGCAATTATATAGAAAGAAAAACATCATCATCAATGCAACAAAACATAAATAAACAAAAGAATAAAAGCATTCGCACATAGAGACACTAGGATTGGTCGGAGACTAGGGCAAAACCCGTTGTGGGGAAAACCCTTTCAAAATTTTCTTCTTATTAGATTTTCATTGAATGATTCAGCTAAAGAGAGTACAATGATCCATATATTCAAGCATAATCCTATCCAACAAAATAAACTAAACAACATCATGAGATGAACCCAAAAAAGCCAATAATATAAACCCTAATTGAGAAGCCTATGTTTAACTATCATTGTTTGTGGTAAATTGTCGAACTCTGCGGTCAACTAGTGAAATATTCAGTCAACTAAAAAATTCAAACCCTAGGTCTCTACCAAATGGAGAGAATGTCGTGTGTACGGTTGAAACCATTCAACCACACGGAGAGAGTGTCATTTGTGTGGTTGAAACCCTTCAACTGCACACATAGGCTTGCATGCGTGTGGTTATAGCCAAAATTTGCTTGTGACAAGCCTGCGGTTGTGACCCAAAAACCTTAGACACATGTGAGATCTTTGGACCCTGAAATTTTAGAATTGTGCGAGCCAATATCCACGAACTGCCATACCTGGGCGAGCAAAAACCAAAAAAGAGAATAGAAGAATGCTTCATGATGATATCCAAATGAGGTTGAGGTCACTTGAATTTATAGACTTCCAAGAGTGTCCAATTTTCCTTAGGGCTGACCTAATCAAATGTGCATTTGTGGGATTTAATTCAAAAATACACTTTCAATTGTCCAAATTGAGTGCTTCAATAGCCAAAATTGGTCTTCTTGAAAAGGTGAATCTTGTCCCATAGTTGGAATTTGTCAATGTGCTTCCAAATTAATAGTCCATGAAATGTAGGATGACGAAATTCCTCCTTTGTGATAAGAGTAACCTCATTTTTGTTGCTTCTAGATTATTCTTCAATAAATAGACTTATGTTATGCTTCTTTCAATCTTCAATTGCTAAAATTTGGTAGCATCACTAGACTTGGTGCTTAAAAACAAAATATCATGCTGAAGAGACTTCTATGATGCTTTCATAATGACCTTGACTCTGTTATTGCTTTGTTTATATTGTAGTCCTTGCTTGTTAAATAACTGCTTCAAAATCTTCATGATGAAATTAACATCTTCAACTGCTATGGTAATTGTAGAATACTTGTGACTGTGGAACAATGTGTAGACAATTTTTGATGACCCAAACTCTCCTAGACTACATACTTTCTTTGTGATTTCAAACTTGCGAATTTCAAAAGAAACTTCCATCCTTCTAATGTAACACCAATTTTGTGTAGACTCTATTTCTTCAAATGTTATATGCTTCTTCAATGACTCTATAATTTCCAAATCTCAAGAATCTTATATACAAATGTAATTGTAACTGCTTGTCTAACTATCATAAAAATGAAAACAATTTGCTTGTAAACCTGGTATTTTTCAATTTATTCAGTAGTAAAGGTCATTGTTGTCTTTAGTCTTCAGTTTCTTCTCAACTTCTTCATCTTCTGCAATATGAGCTTCACTTCTCCCTTTCCTCTTGTTATTATTCTTGTTCTTAGGATCTTTAGGACATCTCTTTTATAATGCCCAAACTCACTGCAACCAAAGCATTGCACTTTAGACATGTCTCGGTTTCTACGTGGCTGATTGTTGTTGTTGTTGTCATTGTATCTATGATGAAGTTCAAATATTCCAAACTTCTTCCTTGATCTAGTAGAAAAAGCTTGATCATTTTCATTATTGGGTTTTATGACATCCTTGTATTTTAACCTTGCTTCTTCTAGAACAAATTGTGCCCAAGGTTCTTAAAATGTTGGAGTTTATTTTCTTGCATAAACACTACTTACAAAACCACTCCAATTTGGAAGTAGGGCATTGACTACTGAAGTGATTACTTCAGAATTACGTATGACTTCTCCAAGTCCTTGAAGTTGATCCTTCAATTTTGATATTTTCATAAGGTATGAGGCCACATCTTCATCTTTTGATATCCTTGTTCTATAAAGTTGATTCCTTAAAGATATTTTATGACCTATAGTATTGACATAATATATTTTGACCAATTTGTCATAGACTTCTTTGGATGTGGACAAATTTGAAACAAAAGAGATGAGGTGATCCTTGATTGACTCAAAGATGATTCTTGTCTGGTTCTAGACCTTTCCCTAGAAAGAAATCCATGACTGCATTTTCTATGAGGACCAAATCAATTATTTTCTTCGAAGCCTTGAAATTAGAGGCTTCATAAGGCTTGTTCCCTTCCTTACAAATAGATATCATTTGACTAGGAGGTTGAGACATAGAATGTAGTAAAGTACTTACTTGTCGAATGAGAGTAGGTTGTTATAAGAGTGCTCCAAGAATGTTGATGATGTTTCCAAGGGTCTCCAAAGATATTCTTGAGTGATGGTTGATATAGTGATGTCTCCAAGGATAGTTGTTATAATAATGTCTTTTAGCTTCTATGATGACTAGAATCTTTAATGATGGGTGATGAATTAACAAGATTTTGTCAATATTTTCAAGGGCCTTTAATGATATCTTCAAGAGACAGATAGTTATTACAATGGTCTTCTTTAAGAGTGAAAATTGGTGATGATCCTTGTGTCTTCTTATTTTTCCTACAAGAATATCTTCAAATATAGATGCTGCAAATGGTGTCCTCCAAAGTAGCGGATGTAAGTGTGTGAGATAATTGTTGTAGAAGTGTCTTCAAATGTGCCAACAAAATGTGATCTTCAAGCTTCATTTTCTTCACCTTAGCTCTGATTCCATGTTGAGAAATCAAGATGCTTGTAGATTAGGCTAGATTTCTCCTAACTTGATAATTACTTGTGAATGTTTGTTGGCTTCTTATTAAATTTATATTCTCTTCATCAAGCAATTACTAAAATGTAGAAAACATGAATATCACAAGAGACAAAGAACATAAGAAATTAGGCTCCAATCTAGGGGAAAAAGCCACAAGGGGGAAACCCAAGAAATCCTCTTCCTATAGAATCATATCAGAGTGGGATATCCAAGACCTAATACCAAGACCAAGACTTCCACAAAGATCCCAAGTCATCCCTCCTCCAAGTCTTCTTCCAATAAGTCAAAGTCAATAAATTCAACATTGGTCAAACTTTGGAAATTCTGGTAAAACTACATAAAATTTTGGTCCTGCAATGAAGACAGAATTTTGCCCCTGTAACAGCTCTGTAAAACCATAGAAAAACTCGTACATGTGGACAGATTAGGGCAGAAAACACATATTTCTCTCTCCTTTGACTTTCATTGATTTTCTTGCATGGAAATCGATGTGATGATTTAGTGAGTGAATGAGGTCGAACTGCCTTTTATTCATACATGTTCAGGAGTTCAAATATCTGCCTCTTTAATATGACTTGTCCTCGGAAGTACGAATTGGTCTGTGCATGAAATTTTACTCAAGATCAAATAATTTTATTTTTCTTACAAGAAGTCCAAATGGGACTTTGACTCAATCACATTTCGTTGACTCATAATAAATTTTATTTTTTACTCAATTGACCTTATAAGCCTGAAGAACATGCTTTGAATAAAAATAAAATAATAATAATTAAATATAATAAATACATCATCACTACATTTGAATTAAATTATGAATATCGACACTAGTTACATTTCCAACAGTTTTGGCAGTCAATCTAAATCGAATTACCTTGAGCACTGGTGGAAGGTTTTTGTTGTTTACCCATTGGGTAAATTCATCAAGGCTAAGAACCTTATGGTTTTCAGGCCATGTTTTTGGACTGTGGTTACACGCATCTGGGAGCTAGCCATCAAGGGTTATGAGACAAAAAATTGGTGTTAGGGCACAAAATTCCCTTGAAAATTAAAATCCAAAAGGATGAATATTAAAGTGGCCTAAAATCAACTATATGACAGTGTGAAATGTTAATGCTCCCGTGCATAATAGAGAGAAGTAGTTTTTTTCATCACAGAGATGAACATAGAACTCGATCTGGATGTACAAAAGAAAATGGAATGACATGCAAAAGTTAAAGATTGCAGACTTGAAGCTGAATGAATTAAATCAATGAATTAAAGGGAAGAAAGGTTGTTTTAGAAGACAATGAGCAGATGTAAGAATTAATCATTTGTTTTATAAATATTTTAATGGTCATGGGTTTGAGTATGAAAATGAATGAAAAAAGGATCTGAGTGGCTACAACAGGTTGGTTCATGTAAAGATTAGGGGGTTGGTGACTACAAATAATGGGAGTTGGTGCTTCCAGCAAGCTGGTGCTTACAAAGAAAAGGGGGTTGCAGCCTCCTATAGGTTAGTTCCTACATAATTTGATGTAATCTAAATTTGGAGCTTAAATTTACATCATAATCAAAAAGAATTTGTGGTTTTATCCATGTGGTTTTTCACATTAATTCCATGTGTTCAACATCTTATGTGATTGGTCCATTGCTTAGTTGTTGATTATATTTGATTGATTAAATAATTGTGAAAATTTGTACAATATTGATTCACCCCTCTCAGTACTGCTGTGATTCCCAACAAATGGTATTAGAGTAGGTTCCTTCATGAACAATTTAACCATTGGAAGGTAGATCTGATGGGAATCAATGGCTAGTCAGGATGTCTTTTCTCAAACAAAGCACCAATATTTAATTGAGAAAATTATGTATTCTGGAAGATAATGATGGAAGCTCACCTAATGTCTCTTGGTTTTGATGTATGGACATATGTTGAAGTCGAATATATAGTTCCAAAAACTCCTCCAATGGATCCAGATGAAAGAAAGGCCTTCTCAAACAATGCAAAGGTTAGGATTGCAATCACATTTAGTCTTAATCAATCTGAACTTGTTAAGGTAATGCATTGTAAATATGCTAAGGAGGTCTAGGATAAGCTCAAGAAAAACTACGAAGGAGATGCTAAGGTAAGAAAGTTAAAATTCAAAGACAGAGAATGAGGTTTGAAAGTCTAAAGATGAATGAGGATGAAAGTATTGCAGAATTCTCTCTCAGATTGGATGAAGTAGCTAACACCTTTAGTAGTTTTAATGAAGAATTTTGATGAAGAATTTATGGTTTAGAAAGTATTAAGATATCTTCCCATGAGATTCAATGCCAATATCTCCGCCATTGAGGAGATCCAAGGTCTGAGCACTCTCACAATGGAAGTACTACATGGAAACCTCATAGCATATGAAAGGAGGAGAGGAAAAGAGAAGTAAGAACTAAAGGAGATTACCTCCAAAGCCTCAAAGAAGTCTAAAGAACATCAATATTTCTCTAGTCATGAGTCAAATAGGGAGATGGATCAACTTGTGAAGCAGTTAAAAAGAGGATCTGGAAAATATAATGGTAATTTTCCCCTCAAATGTTTTGATTGTGGAAAAATTGGTCACTTTGCTTCAAAATGGCTTTATCCTAAAGCAGAAATGAAAGAAAAAGAAAAATATCAAAAGGGTAGAAGTAAATATCATAAATATCAAAAGGGAAAGTCTTAGAGAAAGAAGAGTTTCTACTCCAAAGAAGACAACCACTCATCTGAAGAGAGCAATGAATAAACATCTAATGAAGAGCATGTTCAATTTCTGCTCATGGCTATAGAAACCAAATTCAATTACAAAGATAACTCAAACATTGAGGAAGAATTTGAAGGGGTAGTTGATCTTGAAGCAAAACTAATTAGTGCTCTAGATGTACTGAAAAAACTAGGAGGAAGAACAGACAATTAAAGGAACAATTGCTAAAGGAAGAAGGTAATCATTATTATATTGAAGAATCTTTTAATATTCAATTATAAGAAACAAACTGAATTAAAGAAATCTTTCTACAACAACTAAAGGATAAACAAGAGAGTCGTGATAGATTAGAGAATGAGAATACATCCTTGAAATGGGAATGATCCAAGAAGCATGAAAAGAGATATTAAAATACATATGAAGAAGTTATAATCTCTCTAAAAACTCTGTTGGAAGATGCTAAGAGAAAATAGGAGATCCTCACAAATTAACTGACAAAATGGGAGAAGAACTGCCAAAATTTAGAACCAGATGTTTCTTCTCTACAAAAAGATTTACTACAAACCATGGCAAAAACAAAACTGAATCTCAGATTTGCTAAAGGATTAGAGACACTAAATAACATCCTCAGCATCCAAATATCACCAACAATCAAAACAAGTTTGGTTTACAAATAAACCCATGATATCTCTAAAGGTGAACCATGCACTAGGTCCTTAGGAAACGAAGAATCCTTAAGCTATGAAAATGCGCTCAAGGAAAGACGCAACAAGTTAAAATGATGAACTAACAAAAAGAAGAACTAGAAAATAATTGATTCCATCAGATCCATGAATAATCTTCACGACAAATTGGAGAATCAACAAGAAAGGAAACAAAGATTCAATAGATCCACTCCTCCACAAAGGAAATATTCCTTCAAGTACCCAAACCTTTTTTATGGTCATTGTTACTCATGTCATAACTTTGGACACAAGGTTATTAACTAAAGAGCCAATAAGCTTATCATAAATGAAAATGCCATATCTAGTCAAATTTCAAATTGTAAATCTAGGAACTCTTGTGCTAGAAAGAACAACACATTTTCTTTCCTTGTGAATGAGATCAAATGCTTTAATTGTAATAATTTTGGGCACAAATCAAGTCAATGTAGAAGTAGAATTATTAATCCTCCTAGGCAACCACTTCCTAAGCGATTTCTACATCAAGAAAACACAAAGAGGTGGAAAAAGAGACTAGAGAAGTCTAAATAATGTGGATTCACACTATATGTCCATAATCATTCAGGGAAACAATATGTTGATAGTGGGTGCTTAAATCACATGACAAGAGATGGAAGTAAATATCTCTTTCTAAGGGAAGAAAAAAAAGGAAGTGTCACATTTGGAAACAATGCACTAGCCCAGTTAAAAGGAAGAGGGATTGTCAACTTAGAGAGAAAGACTAAGGCTAAGTATGTGTGACCAAGGTTATGATGTCACATTTCGTTCTAATGATTACAAGATAAGGAATACTGAGTCAGGTAAGTGATAGATAAAGCAATTAGAACTACCAAAAATGTATATGTCTTTGATTATACCACAGTAAAACATTGTGTGAGCAATTTGGATGAAACCTAGTTATGGCACAAAAAAATGGGACATAAATTTTGATAATGTAGAAAAAATTGGCAAGACAGAAGCAGTGAAGGTATGCCAAAGTTGTCAAATATAGATGGCTCCATATGAAAATCATGCTAGTTTGGTAAAAATGCAAGGGTCCACTTCAAGATAAACAAACATTCATCATCTAGACCAATAGAGCTAGTTCATTGATATATGCGGTCCTACAAGAACACAAAACCCAAGAGGAGAGATATATTTCATTCTTTTTATTGATAATTATGTAAGGGAAACATGGATCATGATACTTAAAGAAAATTTGTAAGCTCTTAGTAAGTTCAAGGAATTCAAGGCTCAAGTTGAAAGTGAAATGGATCAAATATCAAATGTTTAAGATCTAATAGAGGAGGAGAATTTACCTCTAATGAATTTGAGGAATTATGTGAGCAGCATGGAATTAGAAGATAATACCTAGTATCTGAAACCCCTCAATAGAATGGAGTAGTGGAAAGAAGATCAAATTGGTACAAGAGTTGGCAAGATCTATGATGGATGAAGCAAAGGCTGTAAACACCTTTGGGGGAGAAGCAACTAAAAAAATTGTCTCTTATCAGATAGTGTTTAAATCAAACCTAATAGTGATAAGACACCCTATGAGCTATGGAAAGGTAGACCAGCTTCGATCAAACACTTAAGAGTCTTTATAAGCAAGTGTTATATAAAGAGGAGTGATGATAATCTAGGAAAAAATGACTCTGGAGATGATGAAGGGATATTTATTGGTTACTCATTTAGAAGCAAATGTTACAAGTGTTACAACAAAAATCAATAAACATACTGGAATGTATTGATGTAATGGTAGATGTAGATTTTCCACAAATAGTTAAATCTCAACAAAATGAAAAATCAGATGATACATCAAGTGCCTTTAAGGAGTATGAAGAACAAGAAGAGAAAAATAAAGAAGGAATCCATCCAAATACGTACAAAAACAACATCCTAAAAGTAATATAATTGGAGATAAATAATTGGAAGATTAGACTATAAGGAAATTCATTGGCACTCCTAGACATGCATATTTGGCACTACTATCCCAAGCAAAAGCCAATTTTTTTTATTAAGCCATGAAGATAACCATTGGGTAAAGGTAAGGGATGAGGAAATGGATTAGATAAAGAAAAATTACACTTGGGAATGAGTTCCTAGGCCAAAAGGAAAAAATATCATTAGCACCAAGTGGGTGTTTAAAAACAAGTTGAATGAAGATAAACAAGTAGTGAGAAATCAATCCAGACTGGTATGAAAAGGGTATGCACATGTAGAAGGTATTTATTTTGAAGAAAAAATCCCCCCTATAGCTAGACTAGAAGCAATAAGGATGTTTTTATCATATGGATGTCAAGACGGCTTTTCTAAATGGTGAACTAGATCAGGAAGTGTACACTAAGTAACCATATGGATTTCAGCTGTCAGAAGATGTAGATCAAGTATGTAGAATAAAGAAAGCACTATATGGGTTAAAACAAGCTCTAAGAGCCTGGTGTTCAAGGTTGGATAGATACCTACAACAACAAGGATTCAAAAGGGGAACAATCGATAGTAATCTCTGTATTAAATCTGATAATGAGAATCTTATCATTGTTGTTTTGTATGTGAATGATATCATCTTTCGAAGTGATTTGGATCAAACAGATCAACAGTTTGAAAAAGGCATGCATAAGGAGTTTGAGATGTCCATGTTGGAGAATTGTCATTATTCATTGGCTTACAAGTTTGTCAATCAGATAAAGGTATTTTCATTTCTTAGTGAAAATACTCAAAAGATATGTTAAAGGAATTTGGCACGGAATATTGGAAACCTATTAGCACGCCCATGGTCACTAGATGAAAATTCAGCAGAAATGATGAATCCCCTTATGTAAATCAAACTACATATAGTTCAATGATTTGAAGTCTTCTATATTTAATATCATCAAAGCATAACATAATGCAAGTTGTAAGATTGGTTGCTCAATTCTATTCTAACCCTAAAGAGAGCCATGTGAATGCATGAAAAAGAATCTTCAAATATCTAAAGGGTACAATTGACCATGGCATATGGTATGCAAGAAGAAAATTTTCAATCTAATGGCATACACTAATGTAGATTGGGAAAGAAATGTTGATGATAGAAAGAGCACAAGTGGTGCAACATTCTTTTTCAAGAATTGTATGGTATCCTCCGTAAGCAAAAAGAAAAAATTTATTTCTTTGTCTTCAATTGAAGTTGAGCATGTAGCAATAGTTTCATGTTATACTCATATTGTGTGGATGAAACAAACGCTTAAACATATCAAGGTTGAATATGTTGATCCTATTCATAGTTTGCGTGATTATACTAGTGCTATTAATATTACAAATAAACTTGTAATGCATTCCAAAACATACCATATTCCTATTAAATATCATTTCTTGAGAGACCAAGTGTTGATCAGACTATTAGGCTTGAATATGTTGCAACTTATAAGAAAATTGTAGATATATTCACCAAACCGCTTTCTAGAGATCCATTTGATTACCTTAGAGAACTGTTGGGAATGATATCTCTGTCATCCCACTAACCTTGTCAGTATGAGGACCAGAAGCTACTTAGCTCATGTCAAGTTTTATAGAGTAAGATGCAAGAGAAGATTGATGAAATGAAAAGGTTATATGTAACTGGTATCATGCTCATGGGGAGTTACATGTTTCAGCAGTGTAGCACGTGTTCAGGGGGAGCATCTGTTCATTTGGTATCACAAGGAAGAGTGAGCATATTGTGTATTTCTAGAAAACATACCCCTTTATCATTGATGTCAAAGGGGGAGAGTGAGAAAAAATTATAGGTGAGAGGAAGTGTGTACAAAGATATTGAAGATGGTGAGTGAGAAAGGGGGAGATTACGAGTGATCAGCCACTGGAATTTTAGAAGGAAAGGGGGAGAGTGAGAAAATAAATAAAAAAATCTTTAGCAGCAGACAAGGGGAGTAATGCCAAGTGGTGGTATTGACATCACTAACTTGCAATGTTTGGAGATGTTTCCATCAATGCCAAAGGAGGAGATTGTTGAGCAAGTTGGCAGTTGTTGTCATCGATGTCAATTCTAGTCATTGATGTCAAGTGAAGACAAGTTCAGAGGGAGCTTGTTGATGTTGTCATCGATGTGTGTTGAGTTTGTTTATTGTTGCATGTGTAGCCTAGTAGCCTACCTTTGAAGGTGTTTTGTCTGCATGTAACTTATTCAAAATAACATGCAAAGTGCTTGGTTGGATAGCCTTCTCAGAGGTTTTTTCAATGGTATATGGAACTTGATCAAACTCCCAAAGAATGAGGAGAAAATGTGGGTAGAAGTGAAGGTTGTGTTAGCATGAAAATATGGATTCAAGGAATCTGGGCATCCGGGACATTCGAGGTGCAACCAAGTTTGAACTTGGAAGAAAGAGGCAAATATCATATTCATTTGAACTTATCTGGGCATCCATGTATCTAGGAGTCACAAAAGGTATCTATGCATTCGAGTATCTAGGGGTTGAACAAGGAAACCAAATAAGAAAAGACCTAGAATCTCTGGAGGTAGCAATATCTACGTTTCAATCGACGAAGTTCCACATCCATGAAGAGAAATTTGAGCATTTGGATATCTGGGGGTTGCACAATGCAGCCACTTAAGAAAAGACCTAGATCCATATTCGACGGAATACTGAAAGCTCGTAGTTCCATATTGGTCATGTTTTTGTACTACAAAATGTATCTAGGTATTCAGACCTCCGGGCATAGTACATATATGCAAATTCTCAAAATACCTAGATTCATATTTTTCCACAAATAAATAGGTGATGGACCCCAAACAGGGGGCAACATGAGTTGGCATCCAAGTGGTGATAGGTGGTAGTGATGTGACAAGATGATGATGTGGCACTCTATGACAATGACATGTGGCGGGAAGAGGGTGTTTTTGGGTGGCCAAGTGGCTCATTTTCAAGCGACATGCGGCAACGACATTGCATGACAAGTGGAAGAAAGATGATATGGTAAGTGAGATAGAATAACCTCGGGATTCGTGCCAGGGAGAAATTGTATACGTTTGCAGCATTAAACGAGTTGGCCCATGGATGTGTAACAATAGTTGGAGTTTAGGCGGTGTTTTAGTGGGCTTGACTAATCGATGTGGTGTCGCACTAGATCAAGGGTGCATATAACAAATCTCAGAGCCCTCCCCCCTCATTGAAACTTGAAAAATCTAGGGGGCCCCAAAGTACCGTACTTGTCATCAGATTAAATACCCCTATAGATTTTGTTTGGTGCACTAAAAATAGATATGGGTGATTTAATTTGCTTACGTGACAAATCCCAGACACCCCACCCCACCCCCCCTTCATTAATTGTCGGTTAGGTAGGGGGCTTGTTAGCCACCATCAGTAGGTGACCCCTATAGGAGAAAATTTTCTCCTAGATTTGTCTTCAGTCCGTAGCCAGTTATTGTCTAGGTAAATCCTCTCTGCGAACAGAGACGATCCCTCTAGCCCAATGAGTGGGACTAGCAACCTGCGTGACAATCTACTAGACACTTTCCTAAGTTACAATTGAAAAGAGAAACAAAGAAGACGACCTACCTTGTTCTGATGTTATCTCGTCGTCCTTTGTTGAAAACCTTGAATCAATTGCGTCACGGGCTCCTTCCTACTGCTCACATCATTTATGCACCTGCACAAGAGATCAAGACACGAAAAGACATACCAATACAAATAGCATATTCAAAAGTAACATACTCAACATATAAAGGAGCGTCATTAAGCTAAATGATACATGAACATACACATTTAGGGAAAATGAACCAACAATTGTATATTAATAGAATAAAGGAGGAAGCATACAACCAAGCCTTGATGTCAATAGGATCTCCTTGAATGAATGTCCAAGTCCAAGCTAGTCTCTCCAAGCACTCCTTCTCCAAGCCAAATGACTAGCATATAAGGAAAATCTTAAAATAAGGGTGCAAATAGACAAATACCAAGCATTTGGGAATGGGAGAGGATGAATATATAGGCTAGGAAAGGGAGTTAGGATATCTCCAAAGATAGGAGTAGGCCCTCATCTCAAGGAGGTAGCTCATAGGGATAAGACCAAGAGGCCAAGTTTGGATAACTCGACCTCATCTACGCTGAAAAATCTCCAACTCGTCGCTTTGGAAGCTTCTAGATCACAAAGCTTCTCATCCTCTTTGGGAAAATTTCCTTTTTGGGATCATCGTCAGTATACAAGTAAACTGGGCGATGCCATCACGGGTTGAGTATAATACAGTAGGAGAACATTGCAGTTTTTAGTCTCATAAGAGAAATGATTCTCAAATTAGGGTTTTAGAGTTATTTCCTTCAGGGGAAGCTCAAGGCATTTTCTAAACAATTTCTGAGGGAGGATCTTAGCTACATATATGAATGAGTACACTACATTATGGTCATTTTTTGGGCACTTTGGGGTATGTCACAGGAAAGTGAGGAGGTGTGACAAAATACTGTGTAACAGATTCCCCCTCAAGCATGAAGGCAGAACGAGGAATGATCGCTGAGATGCATTACGATCTTTTGCAAGGATGAGGAAAAACATTATCAAGAGACCTGCAAATCAAGGACGCATATGCATATACATATCTGATGTCAAAAAATCAATCCACAGTATGGACATAGCCATCCAAGTAGAAAGGACTATATGAAAGGATCCATGGCATGGGTGCAACCATCCAAATGAGAAGGATCATCTGTAAATCTAAGATCCAAGGTATGGACATAGCCACCCGATATAGAAGGATCATCATAAATGAAAAGTCCCACGGTATGGTCACAGCCATCTGTATAGCAGAAACATGTGTACAATCATGAATAACACATAACTCCACACAGCTTGAGTCATATCAGACAAGACTCAAGGTCTTGCGCTCCATCCCAACCCGATCAAAGTACGAATTCTAACATGTGAATGAATGTGTTGAAGTTGAACATGCTAGAAAACCACCTAATTACTGGCCAATGATGTGGACTATTAACAGGCATGATAGAAACCACCAATAATGACAATGGCTCTCAAGGTACAATAGTACAATCCATGAATGTGAAAAAAGAAGCTAAAGTTGAACACTCGTGGAATCACTTGATCGAAGGCCAATGATGAAAACTTGTCGTTGGATGTGAAGAACTTGTCATTAAGGCATGCAAGCTCTAAGGTAGTGAAAGGGAGTTTCTAAGTCATCTTCTTGGATAATGAGCTAAATTTGACAGGAAGTGACCCGTCGAAGGAGGGTCATAATGGTTCCCTCATCATCGACATGAAACAAGGAATAAAATGGAATGAAATGAGTAGGATCGAAGACTGTAGCAAAGAGTTAGACAATGTATAGGTAATAGACTGCAGATAGGACTTCTCTTGAACATATCGGCGACACAACTTCGGAGTGTGGTAGCATTTGAATAAACATAGGACCAAGGGTCATAATGATGAAGTGGAATAATCAAATGAGAGGCAAAATGGATTACCCAAACCCAGAAGGACAAGTGACTACGTGAGGATGTCCCAAGCCCGACATGAGAAGCATATGAGTGTCATGTTCAAGAGCGACATGCTGCCTATAAAAGAGATGTTTCAGTTTCACTTTTCCCCCACTATTTCTAGTGAGTACCTCTTTATTTTTACACAAGCTTGAAGAGGATACCATATGCTTGTCGTATAAGTTCACCCTTCAGATGAATCCATCCTAATAAGTTTTATGAGTCCTAGGAAGGAGAAACTCAGTCTCATCATGGTGACAAGTCTTTTGTCATAAACATTTTTAACAAACTCGATAGAAGAATAACTCAGTATCTTTTTCATATTTAGAGAGTTTGAAAAAGAGATGAAAAAGAAAACTCCATCAGGTCCCTTTTTCTTAATTTGTCCCTCGAACCTAAAAAGGTAGAAAACAATATTCAAGAGAACCTCTTGACCATATCAACCAAGGTGTACCTTTTTCGTAAATAGTAAATCTCTGCCAAAAAAGGGGTAAACATATACTGAGATGACGTCAATTCATTTAATTTAACAAGTTCGAAAATACAAGTACTCGGAAATCTTTTCATATTTCAAGAGTTAGAAAAGAGATGAAAGAAGACTCTTCCTGGAGGAATGAGCGGTATAAAAGGATAGAAATTGGTTCTGGTAATGACGAAACTGTTCAAAACATGTAATGGTCAAGAGGCTAGCTAATAAGACCACTCATTATAGATGTTCCTCGGGCAAGGGTAAAACAACCAAGTGAAATCATATGATCGGCCAAAGAAATGGTGACGATGGAATGAAAAAACCAAGGCTCATCTGGAAAAACACACTGATAAAAATGACAATCACGAGATTTAAAGAGGGAATGGTTTCATTTTTACATAAGCTTGAAACATGAGAAACTATGCTTGAGTGTACTTGAAGGTGGTTTCATTTTTTCACAAGATTGAAACATGAGAAAACCTATGCTTGGAATTGGTTTCATTTTTACACAAGCTTGAAACAAAGATAAACTATGCTTGAGATGAGTTTGCATGCCCCCAACATAATGACTCAATTCAAGGTACATGCCCCCCAAGCTTCATTTCATTCACCTAAGTAGACTATTGGTTACTAACAGGTAGATGGAATGAAGGTTCACTTACGAGATCAAGTGAAATACTCGACTGGGATTTTACGAGATCTAATCAAAGACTCGAATTGGAAGGGGATTTGTTTCATTTTTTAACGAGCTTGACACAAGTAAAGGAACTATGCTCATGGAGACCTATTTCATTTTTTAACGAGGTTGACATAGTAAAAGAATTATCCTCATGGTCCTTGTTTCATTTTTTAAGAGCTTGACACAGGATGGGAACTCTGCTCCATATCCCTTGTTTCACTTTTTAAGGAGCTTGACACAAGACAGGGAACTCTGCTCCATAGATACCTATTTCATTTTTTAACGAGGTTGACATAGTAAAAGAACTATCCTCATATCATTTGTTTCATTTTCTAAGGAGCTTGACACAAGACATGGAACTCTACTCCATATCCCTTCCCGATCAAAGACCAAAAGAGGCCATGGCTTCCAAGAGGTTCTCATTAGATGGGAGAACAACACTCTAGAAGGGATACATGTCTAGGGATCCAAATGAAAAATTGGGCTCCAATGCCCCAGTACATGGTGTACTACATCACCTAATTGATCATCAGTAGATGTGGGCATGGAACAGGTGGCCACATAATTAACATGTGGCAGGGGTGATACCACTTGCATATGAGAACAATTTAGGGATGATGGTTGATGGGGAGTTGACTCATGACCAATGAATGTAAGTTGATCGATGATCACAATGCTTCCTTCATGGGGGAACACATCACTCGAAAGATTGAAGAGACAAGAACTCCCATGACATAAACATAGTCACGACCAAGGAGTAGATTAAAATATAAAGGGCCTTGGACAACCATCACTTCTATATAGACAGTCTTTCCTCCCAAAGTAATAGGAAACTTAAGAAGGATCCCTAACTATTGACTGGTTCCTCTATTAAAAGCTAACAAATTTTTGGTGACGGGGACAAGCTAAGGAGGACCTAAAGCTTGCCAAGCAGTTGAGGACGGAACGCTAAAAAATGTGCCCTCGTCGATGAATATGCTAGGTACGGCCATATGGTAAGCTTGTAATGTAATCTGGAAAGGCACATAAGGTAGAAGACGATATCCTTCCAGTCGAATCTAATCAAAAGAAGTGACTAAACTACTCAAAGGGGGTGTCGTAGCAATGTGAGAAATGCCCTCTTGCTCTATGGGAACAGGAGAACTGCTCTCATGCGCCTTGGGAATGGGAGGATTTCTCTCTAGTTCATTTAAAATTGACGAAACCATAAGAACCTGAGCAGTACGGGGTTCACTCTCTACCTGAAAGGTACGATTAACTGAAGATGGATCTAGTTCTATCGTTTTCTCAACCAATGGCTAATCAAGAACGGACTCACGAGACTCACTTTCAAAGAGAGTGGGGTTGACCAAAGATGACTTTTGATCAATCACTAGATCAACTAGTGAAGGATCAAGGGAAAGCTTTTGAAACCCGTCCGGAAGACGAGGTTGAGAAGTTGTAAGGTTTTCCAACTCTTTGGAAGCTTCATCCATAAGACAACAAAGGTGAATGGGATGATTACCTTCACACAACTTACAGGTAAATTTCACTTTTCCCTTTTCTCATAGGCTTTACTATCAATAGTTGAAGGTTTATCACTAGTATGGTCACCAGAGGCTGATGACAAAGGTCGATGTGAACCTGTAGACCACACTTCTAAGACCTTGGGACTACCAGGACAATTTCGAAGAAGGTGGTCACCCTTTCATAACATGTAAGGGAATTTTACTCTCTAGGGTTGGTTGGAAGATTTTTCTACATCATTTGCATCTGTAGCAATGACTGCTTGGTTGCCCCCTTGTTTATTTTTCTTCTTCTTCTTCTTACCTTCCTGGCTACTAGAATCCAGACTTTCACTAGGCGAAGAGGAAGAACAAGGTGAAGAAATAGGTGAAGGAGGCGAGGGGCCAACTTTAGGATCAGCATGAGGTTGATGTTGTTCAGGTGGAGGAAAAATCTGTTGAAAAGCAGTTTGGACACTCAGAATCACCGAGGTCGAAAACAACCAAACTGGTAGACCAATGGTCAATCAAGGAAGGGACAACGTTGCCGTATAAGGAGCACCAACATTTCCAAAAGAGGGAAAAGGACTAGGATTCCCATCAGAGGGGATTCCTTAACTGGTAGACTCAAGAAATGTTTCCGTTGGTATCAACCTAAGATATACTAAGGATTATTTCCACAGGAAGGATTTTCTTCCGCGATCAATTAATTGATTTTATAACTTTAACAAAAATAAATCAAAAAGGGGTAATCTAGGCAAAAGGGTTTACCAAGTATCCGTGAACCACAATATACACCTCAATCGAAACCAAGGACTTAACATACAGTGACCAATCTCCCTGAATGTTGTGTTCAGTGTATCACATTTACAAGGCGACTGACTCGGTTACCTATGGCTAAAGGATAACAACCTAATGGGATATCCCAATATATACACGACGATATGGGGAGAACAAGTCTGTGTTAGCATTGTCTAATGCAAAACCGTTCGATGAGAGCGTCCCTATATACTTATCATACTGAAGTGCCTCTGATATACCCAAAAGTACTGGAGAACCTTTTATATACTTCCATACTGGGACTGGATTTCACCCCCAGGATACACTACAAGCAGTTAACGACAACTTCTATGTTTAAAAACGTCAGAACACGTCTCTAGCCTAGACCTCTAGATATTTGTGTTAAGCTCCAAATGCTCCTTATGTTTATTGAGGTAAATTTTAAGTTTATATTTAATTAAGTTTCAGTTTCAAGGCTCAAAACGATGTCACATGAACACCTATGATGCAACTATATGAGAAAAGGAAAACTTTTCATTTCAATGAAAGCTAGATTAATCAAGGGAAGAAATTTCAATCAATAATACATCAAACAAAATGCATCATGCAAATTGCCTTCCACTAACTTTCATTTTCGTCTTCCAAACATAATGCCAAAAGAAAAAAATGATTTCCACTTTTCACTATCCTAAATGCAACTTTTCGAAAGAAAAATGATTTTACTTTACAAAGATGCACTTATATGAATTATGCTTTTATTTTCATTTTGAATGATTTGATGCACCTAATACAGTTTTTAGCTTTCAATCACTGAAAAATGTAATCTATTTTCAATGATGAATCTCAAAAAATAACTTTTCAATGCAACTAATCTAATGCATTTTCACGAAAAGTAAATTTCGAAATACAAGCTAAAACAAATGCAAAACGATGTTTTCAATGATTTCCACATAAAACAACACTCAATCAATCAGCAAAACAAACATCTCAATGACACCAACAAGAAGCAAGTGATGACCAATTGACTAGAAACCCTAGAACTCAATTAGATTTCACTTCAAATCCAATGAGACAAATTTTGCAAATTAATCAAGACAATCAATCAAAAACTGACAAATCCAAGCATACAGGATAGGAAAAGACCTTAGGGGCCAAGACACACTGGATTCTAAGGAAGAAACCTTAAAAAATCTCACATTCAAGGATCATCACTACTTTATATACCCAAACCCGTGATGATTGGGTTATCATCGCTACTTTGCATAGCCAAACTCGCGATGGTCGGGGTCATCATCACTACTTTGTATAGCAAAAGTAGTGATGATTTCAGCGCAACCAAACAGTGAAGAAAAATTTTCCATCGCCATTGTACATGTAAAAAATCATGATGCCATCGCGACTGTGAGAGCTAAACCCACGATGGGTGAGGAATATGGGAAAAACCAAAAAAGATTCCAAGAAACAATCCAGACTTAGCACTCTAAGGCAGTAATCAGTGATGGTATAAACCCAGACTGATGCAGACAAGCTAAGAAATCGACGATTGGTCTAACTAGTCATAGGATTTGATTGAAGGAATGGATGGAAAGGGTTATAGCTTCCCTAGTGGAGTCACCATTTTGTTGTCTAGGTAAATCCTCTTTGCAGACAGAGATGATCCCTCTAGCCCAATGAGTGGGACTAGCAACCTGGGTGACAATCTACTGTACACTTTCCTAAGTTATAATTGAAAAGAGAGACAAAGAAGATGGCCTACATCGTTCTGATGTTATCTCGTCATCCTTTATTGAATACCTTGAATCACTTGCGTCATAGGCTCATTCCTACTGCTCACAGTGTTTATGTACTTGCACAAGAGATCAAGACACAACAAGGCATACAAATACATATTGCATATTCAAAAGTAACATACTTAATAGATCAAGGAGTGTTAAGCTAAATGATACATGAACATACACATTTAGGGAAAATGGACCAACAGTTGTATATTAATAGAATAAAGGAGGAAGCATACAACCAGGCCTTGATTTCAATAGGCTCCCCTTGAATGAATGTCCAAGTCCAAGCTAGTATCTCCAATCACTCCTCCAAGACAAATGAGTAGCATATAGGCACAATCTTAGCATAAGGGTGAAAATAGAAAAAGACCAACCATTTGGGAATGGGAGAGGATGAATATATATGCTGGGAAAGGGAGTTAGGATCTCTCCAAAGATAGGAGTAGGCCCTCATCTCAAGGAGGTAGCTCATAGGGATAAGACCAAGAGGCCAAGTTGGGAGAACTCGACCTCATCTACATCGAACAACCTCCAGCTCATCCTCTTTGGGAAAATTTCCTTTTTGGGATCATCACGGATATACAAGTAAACAGAGCGATGCCATCATAGGTTGAGTATAATACAACAGGCGACCATCGCGGTTTTTAGTCTCATAAGAGTGATGATTCTCAAATTAGGGTTTTAGAGCTATTTCCTTTGGGCAAAGCTCAAGGCATTTTCCAATCAATGTCTGAGGGAGGATCTAAGCTGCATATATGAATGAGTACACTGCATTATGGTCATGTTTCGGGCACTTCGGGGTATGTCACAAGGAAGTGCAGGAGGTGTGACAAAATACTGTGTAACACCAGCAACCCCTTGTAGCCACCAAACACTTCATGTGCCATATTCTCTACCACCTGAGCCAGCCATTATGTGCCCTCGCCCATCAGTTATGATTGTATGTTTGAATATGGGCCTTCTAACCCTGAAGATATGACTTTTCATTATGTAATTAGGTGTTTATGCTTGCTTTTATTGGGCACATTTGGACATGGATTAACAGGGGGATTCAACAAAAAGAATGGACTTGGTTTGTACTCGTGTTCGCTTGTCCCAACTTGGTGGTAAATCTTGTATCCTAATCCCATGGGATCTGTACTATTGGCTCATTAGGGGATTTTTGAGGTCTAAAATGGGCCTCCTAAGAAAAATGTACAACCAAAATAAACTTTATAAGGACCAACAGGATTCAAAATGATGATGTCAACCATGGGGGATGATTCACCATTTTTGGAGTAAAAAAGTACAAAGATTAAAAAATAATAAAATAATAAAACTACTTTTTCAACTCATATTTTCAACTTATCTCCCTAAGTTTTTACTCAAATTTTGAGTAGGAGTACTCATTGGATGCAAAATTTAATTCCTCATCCAAGGAGTACCCATGTTGCATACTTTTGATGGACCCTACTACATGAAAAATGAGAAATACATGAAAAAATGTGATTTCAATAATGTTTTTCATGTATTTCTCATTTTTTGTGTAGCAGGGTCCATCGAAAGTATGCAACATGGGTACTCCTTGGATGAGGAATCAAATTATGCATCCAACGAGCATTTCCGCTCAAAATTTGAGTAAACCCATACAGAGATAAGTTGAAAATACGAGTTGAAAAAATAGTTTTGTCTTTTTCCCTCTAAATTTTGATGATGTAATGTAATCTTATTTTATTATTTCAACTATTATTTTATAATTTCCTTAGGAAGCCCATTTTAGAGCTCAAAAATCCTTAATGACTAGCTTGAAGAGTGGCACTAAATGGGAAACCCTAATTTCGTTGCATGGTCCCACTTCCCGACACCATATATCTCACTCCCTTATGCTCATTATAACCCCATTTAACACTTTTCCCATCTAGGTCCACATTTTTCAATTGTATCCACAAGGAGTTAGCCTCCCCTTGCCCACACTTTAGGTCAGACCTGGAATGATGCCCTGAAGGTTGATGCATCTAAAAAGAAAATTAAAAGCATTTGGCCACTTACAAAAAGAAATGTACCACAATATACAAAATATGGCCAGGACCTAATAATTTAGCACGTGGGAAAAATCCAAACATGAGCTCCCCCTGCTATCACTATGGTCATCACCCTAGTTCCTAGGGCCCCTATGAGTTTCCCCTACATCATTAAGGAACCCATCATTGTCCCAAACCCTGGTGGGAGATGAACTGCCCAACCTTAAGGGGGTAATCATTGCTTCATCGTACACATCATGCTCTCATCCCCTAGAGCCCCAAGCAGTAAAAGAAAGAAAAATCAATAAAATGAAAAGGCATATGAAGAAGGGTGGAAAACCAAAGGTCGGAGTAACTCATGTACCATGATTTCTCCCTCCTACATCCATATACCCATGTGTGGGCTTCCCTCATTATAGCTACCTTTGTACCATGGCATGTGGCTTGGAGCCTTCCCTATTGCCCCACTCCATTTTACCATCATTTCACATGACACCTTCCATTTGACGGATATAACATGGACTTGTCACTCCCTTAGAGGTTGAAACCACCTAATAGGGTCCTTTATTAACCTTTGTTGTTGAGCTTTGTGAGACCTATACGCTCTGAAACCCATTTCGAAGGGCATGCCACTATGAAGTGTCCACTTTTGCCCCCGGTTAGCAAGATTATTTACTCAATTGCACTAATGATTAATTGTACTGGAAGGTGAGGAGATACATTGGATCTTATACAATATTGCAGGTGAGTCTTCATCTTAGACTTAACCTCCCTATACAGGATCCAAACCCTCTAGATAGTCATAATGGCACTAGTAGGGTGAGCTTTGAGAACCATGGGCTTCCACTATAGTAGAGCATTGATTGTCATGCCATGGTCTTCTTTAGCACCACATACTTCTTGCTTGTTCCTCGGCCATACAGAGATGATGATGCACTTGGACCACATTTCCCATTCGACCACATACTTGCACCTGATACTTGGAAATTGATCCAGGGCCCAGATGGGGTGTTGTCTCATCTAGTGAGACATGGGAGGGCATGTGTCATCATTCTAGCCCTTATTGATGGAGCATCGACATGTTTGATCTAGTTGGAGACCCATGAGACCATTGATTGTGCCCCACAGCCACTTGGAAGCACCACAATGCTTTGCTTTAATACTAAGGCGCCACCCCCTTAATCATCATTTGGACAACCCTCCTCTTCATCATGGCACATGGAGGACTTATCTTGGCCTTCCAATGACCCCCTTACACCATTATTTTAATTTTTTCGGCCTCATGAGAAAGGCTTATTTTATACTTTTGAGCTATTTGGTGGGCTTGTCACTAATTGGGTTGTTATTTTGCACATTAAAGCATTTTTAGGGACTTCATTAGGCTATTCAAACTTATGAGAGGCTCATATAAACAGAAGGAGAGCCTCATTTATAAATGATCGTCACTTGGATTTGGGATATCTCTCTCTAAAGAATTCAGACCCGCAATTTATGGAATGATTCGGATTATTAAATGCATTTTCATGTGTAGAAAGTTTTCACTATCTCCTTTGAGCTTCTCTTTGGCAAGATCGTGTATGGATATACTCTTCTTTGTCTTGTAAGTGAAATATAATGCTATATTTTTATTTTAATAAGTGTCTAATGCATGGAATTATTTTCTTATGGTTAAATAATGTGCCCTAAATAATAAAACTTAGTGGAATCATTGAAACTATTGGAAATTTTCACATTTTTTACTCATTGGAAAAAGAATGAATGAATGAACATTCCTAGAGGATAATATGAATTTTCATCCTTGAAACTCCATAACCTTTGTCATGAAAGTATAAAAATTCTAAAGTTTTCGTGTAGCTGCATCCATAGTTAGTGAAGTTGCTTCTTTAAGCCTCCTTGAAGAGCGAATTTTCATAAATCGAGATCATTTTGACTCTAATATTCCCAATAGCTAGGCATTGGTCTTAAATCCTAGATGATCAACCCTAAACCATTTTCCTTTTCCCATTTTTTTCAAGTTCTGCCCTAATCCTAGATGACTAGCTAACGCCTTATATGAATTGCATTAGAGGGATGACATTGAAAAATTAATTGGATAGAATATTATGTTGTTCTCCTCTCTAGTGACCATCAAATTTTGAGTTAATTCTCATGGCTAGTTTGAGGGAATACTCAAACCCTAGCTCAAACTTTGGAGTTGATCTTGAATATTTTTGGTTAGTGGCATTCTAAAGGTCATTTCCTCTTGAAAATAAAAGGAATTTAATCATTTTTTTACCTTTCTCATCCTTTCTTGACCTAGCCCTGTGCCTTGATTGGATTCCCTATAGGTCTCTCTTGTGGTCCCAAACCTTTATATGGTCGTTATCTTACAAACCTTAAGGAGGACCTTGCCTCCTCAAGAAGCCTTGGTCTAGGAGTGTCCCTTGTGATTGAATAACCCTTCTTCCTAGGTCTCCGTCTCCTCATAAACCTTTCTTCGAGATCTATTAGCTTCTCTTTGAAGCACTTGCGCCATTATTTGAGCCTCTGCTTTGAATGGGCCTTAGAAATCACACCATACTTAGCCATTAATCCTACCATCCTTGTGATTTCCCTAATATTGAGACTCCTCCCATCAGTGAAAGTTCGTAAAGAGAAAGGGACATTGTCTGAGGTAACAGTGGGTCTTTGTCCCATTGTTTTCATTTGGTCTATTAGTTGTCCCTTAGGTACCCCTCCTTGGACCCATGCTAGATTGTGTGGCAACAAGGCCCTAGATGAATTTTTGATTTTCGATCTAAATTGAATTACTTGGAGCAGCTATCGAACGTTTATGTTTCTTAATTATTGGGTAAATTTCTCAAGGCTAAGCGCCTTATGGTTTTAAGTCCATGCTTCTGGCTTGTGGTTGCATGCATCTAGGAGCTAGTTTTCAAGGGTGATGAGACGGAAATTTGGCATTTGGGCGTCAAATTCCGTTGAAAATTAAAATCCACAAGGATGAAGATAAAGAGGCAACGCCTTTAAATAAACTATATGATGGCTTGAAATGTTAATGTTCCCATGCATAATGAAGAGAACTAATTGTTCTCAACATACATATGAACAAGAAACTCAAGCTAGATGTAGAGAAGAAAAGGGAACCACATGCAGAAGTTAAATATTGTTGATCTGAAGTTGATTGAATTAAATCAATGAATTAAAGGGAAGAAAGGTTGCTGAAGAATACAATGAGCATACCTAGGAAATAATCAGTTATTTTAGAAATATTTTAATGGTTGTGGATTTGAGTTTGAAAATGAATGACAAAAGGATTTGAGTGATTACAATAGGTTCGTGCTTATAAATATCAGGGGGTTGGTGTCTCCAATAGGATGGTGCCAACAAATAGTGGGTGTTGGTGCTTATAGCAAGTTGGAGCTTGCAAAGAAAAGGGGGTTGTAGCCTCTTGCTAGTTGGTGCCTACATAATTTGATGTAATTTGAAGTTGGAGATTAAATTTACATCATAATAAAAAATAAATTTGTGGTTTTCTCTTGTATGGGTTTCCACATTAATTCCATGTGTTCAACATCTTATGTGATTGGTGCATTGTTGAATTGTTGATTGTATTTGATTGATTAAATAATTGTGAAAATGTGCATGATATTAATTCACCCCCCTCTGAGTATTACTTTGATTCTGAATACATCACACCTTTCCTTGCCCTAAAATTGATTTATGCATATGCATGCAATCAAAATAGTATATGATTTCATTTGCATTTTTATTGCAATTTATTTTTTTAATTTCTTTTCTAATTTTTTGCAATCCTTGGTGATGAAGATAATTACAAACTTTTAGAATACTTTAATTCTCAGAGGGAGAGATTTTGTGAATGGAGATTGCACCATCATGGATGGAGAACCATCCAATCTCAAACAAAGTTGCTTATTAGCTATAGTTAGAGGTACTATTTATATTCTTAAATAAATTTCGTAGAACAACCCATTTTTTGAGTGTTTAAATGATTTTTCACAAGACTTATGTGGGGGTAATGTATGAGGAAAAGTATCATATCAGAACCTAATGAACCTCTTCAAGATTAAGTATATGGGGTAGAAGATAATGGTATGTTTTTACATGGTAAGGGCCAAACAATGAAATTAGCAATAAAGTGTCGAGATTTTTATGGGATGGGTGTAGTTTATAATTTTTTAGCAACTACCATAAACACTAGAGAGACATTTCCAATGCAAGGAAAAATCCTTTGTCTAATACCCTCATCACAAATGTAGGCATTGTTAAAACAGAAAAGTATCTCAACACCAGGATAGGACTTTGCATCAAAAGAAGAAGAGGACATATTAGATAAACTATGAATTCCTATTTCATAATTTATTGATTTGTATAGACTTCTTCTTTCTAAAGAGAAATCATATCTCTTAACCAAGTTTTACACTTATCTTTTATTTAGTATCATTATTATTTGTTGATTTAGTGTTAAGGGGGAGGATTTGAAAACCAATTAAGCATGTATAGCTAACAAAGTACAAAACATTAAAAAAAAATGTTTGAAAAACCATTTCTAAGGTTCTTAAAACTAAGGAGAAAATATGATCAAAGGATAGTAGTGGGACAAAAGAAGATAAACACATCACAATAAAAGGCCACTCAAGTATGAAATAGTATGATAGTTGAATTATCATTTCAAAAAATTTCATGACATATTTTATATTAATAATTGTATTATTTTTACTATCATTATATTTCTTTGGTACAAATCATAATTATCAAGAATAAAAAGAGAGTTATACATTTTTGGTCCAATGAGGCAAAAAATAAATTAGAGGAAGAGCACTAAATTACAAATTTATTTATTTTAAGCATTCATTGAAATGGTTGTTAAGTGATTGTGTACTAACTATTTGATAATGTTAATTAGGGAATTTTATTGTGGAAATATAGCAGGAGTATTGGCACAAACCATCTCATGACAAACTAAAATATGTCCTAAAAATAGCTATGTAAAGATGGTGGAGAGCATGAAACCTATGGCACCTAAAGTAAATTGTAACAAATTTTGTCTCACTTGTGAGAATTCATTTCTTTTGATAAATATTGTGTACTGGGTTATTTTCAATTGCAAGCCTATTATTTATACTTTTATTGTCTTCTTGCAACAACCCCTAGAATAAGAACAAGAAGAGGAAGAGGAAGATATTGAGCCTTCGAAGAATGATAATGTTGACAATGGATCAAAGCATTTATCCTCCAAAGATTCACATACCCCTAAGGTGGTGGTAAGCCATTTGTTTACAAGGAGAACATAGTTTACTATGTACTTACGATTCACATTTCCCACAAGGTGGTATAAGGCCATTTGTTACATCAAGAAAATTGAGTATTGTATATAGAGTATTATGAATGGTTTTTCCTTTCTATTATGTATCCAAATATTGAGTATTGTTCTATATTCTAAATATTGATAAATATAAAATGTAAATATTGATTTGACATATATAAATATTGATTAAATAAATCCCTAAGTATTAGCTAAATTGGTTGAACCATCTACCCAAGTCATGTTGCTCAAGAGGAGAGCATAGGTCAAAGGGTCAAATACAATTGAGTCACTCAAGGTTACTTGTCGTTATGGTTACTGGTGGTTGATCCATCATCCAATCAAATATTCCAAGGATGGGAGGGGTCGCATAGGGTTTTCCGTGGAATTTTATTTTGAATAAATATATTTTTTTTCTAAGTAAATCTATTCTATTAATATGAAACAAAATATGATTACAATGAGGCATAGGCCTCAGCAGTACTGAACATCATCTATCAAAAATAACTTGACTGCCCCATCGATGGGGAAACCAGTCCATGAAGGCAAAAAGAACCCACATATGGGTTATCAGTCTTGAAACAGAAAATATCAAAACATGGCAAAAAAACCCAGGAAAGTTTAATCAGAACAATCATTTCAGAAAAGAACCAGTCAGCAGAAGAGACACCCAGCTGGCATAAGGGTGACATGTGGCTACCACGTGTCATCACTTGAGGTCGTCCAGGGCGGGCACCTCTTCGATGAGGCATGCATACTGATACCATTCATCTTCCTCCTCCGACACGCCGGTTTGAGGCCCACGAGCCGATTGAGCGCCACCAGAGCTGCCAGCAGCTGCATGCGGCCTTGACGTGTCGACCACTGTACCACCAGGTGTTTGCGTGTCTCCAGATTTTCCTTCCGCAGCATGCTGACTGCCACCCAGTGCCTTGCCATGCAGGGTGACCATCTCCTCGTCCATCGGTTGCTTGCCTGAGTCTTGGTCACTCCTGAGCCTGAGAGCATCCCGTTGCTGCGCCCCAGTGTTTCCCGACGGAGCATCCTATGGATCGTTTTCCTCAGAGAAAATGATGGTGACAGTGGCTGTAATGACAGGTCTGTTCAGGGTGCTGCGGAAGCGAAATTGTGTCAAGTGGGGAGCAGGGTGAGGGGGGAGAGGAAAATTGGCTGTATGGACAGCAGCGTCTCTTCGGCTAGCACCTTGAAGTTGTGCGCGTCCACGGCCACTGCGGGTATCAGGATACCTGCCTGAGAAGGAGCCATAAGGGTTGGGAATGTCAGGGGAAGGAGAGGGGGAGGCAGAGTCAGGGCTAGGCGTCACAGGAGGGCAGACACTACCACCACGACATCCCCCTCTTCTGCTACGCATTCGGTGATGAATGCGTGCCATGGAAGAATGCAAAGCCGAGCTATCAGTGGGGGAGTTGGCTAAAGGATTGAGCAGAGAATGAGCAAGGGAAGGTTGGGCTGATGTCAAATTGCAGAGCCTGGTTTGGGAGAAGTGATGCCCATTACCAAGGTCTACACAGCTTAACAACCAGCAACGACTCCCGGTAACAGTGCGAGAACAGGGTTCAGCAGCCTGAGGCGGACATATGCTATGGAGCAGGGGGGAAGAGCAGCATTATGGCGAGTTGAATCCATTGTTGTGCGCATGATGGGTAAATCTCGGCCAGAGTACCCATTTAATGAAACTTGCAGGCCGCCATGAATTCGTTTCAGGCTGGCATGGGAGGGAACGCAGACGGCCATGTGGCCCGTCCTCTCGCCGCCCATCAGTCTAATCATTATAAATGGCTTGGTTGTCACCCGCATCCGGGTGTGCTTCTTCTCCCTGAGCCATTTCAATCTTCACCAAATCATTGTATTCCTTTAACTGGAGCGCAGTGGCAATAGTGGTGAGCGAGCCTGCATGTAGAGCCATTCCACTGTCCACCCCTATGTTAGCTAAAAGATCAGCCACTTTGTTTCCATCCCTACGAATGTGTTTGAAATTGACTGCTCTGTGGGTAGAGAGCCACATTTCAATGAGTTCAAGTCTTTCCGCCAATCTCCAGCTGTTGACCACTTTGTTTGACGGTGTCCCCTGCAGAATCTTATTAACCATGTTTATGAGAATCTGAGAATCACCTTCAATCAAGAGTGGGAAGAAACCATGAATTTGAGCTAAGAGAAGCCCCTGCCATAACCCTTCTAATTCAGCTGAGTTATTTGTATCCCATCCATTTGAGCCTATGAAGGTTAGAAGGGGTGCGCCTTTATGATCTCTGAATACTCCTCCAAATCCTGCTTTGCCTGGATTTCCTTTCGAGGCTCCATCAAAGTTAAGTTGTATCATGTGTTGGGGTGGAGGGATCCATTTGTCTGGTATCTTGCTCTTTGATGAAGGTTTACCATGGATTTCCAGCTCTTGGTTCCACCGTAGTTTCCAGTTGGCCCATATATTATGTTCCTGTGGAAGGGAAGGAAAGTCTTCTTCGTGCCAAGTTTGAAGCAATAAGGTTTCCCGAAGGTTTTGGCAAACAGTGTTCCAGAGGACTTCTAAAGGTGAGGATTGGTCCTTGAAGATGCATCGGTTTCTTTCTTTCCATATTGTCCACATGAGAAGGCCTGGGATAAGTTTCCATAAAGAGTTTAACAATTTGCTCTTATATGGATTCATTGCCCAATTGCGTACAGTGGTGGGGATATCCTCTTTAATTCGTACATCCTTTTGGCATCGGAAGCTTACTTTTTCCCAGAGTCTGTGTGCTAATGGGCATGAATTCATGAGGTGCATAGTGGTTTCTTCCTCTTGCTTGCAGTTGGGACATATGGAGGGCCCGTGAAAGCTTCTCTTCCGAAGATTGTCCCAAGTGAGGATTTTATTTTGACAGAGTAACCAAAGGAAAGTGGACACTTTTGGCCAAATGTTGGGGGCCTAGACTTTGTTCCAAAGAGGATCTTTGACTGTGTGATTCCTTATGATTATGTTGTAAGCCTCATGTGTGGTAAAGGTTCCTCTTGCCTCATAACCCCATCTGAGTACATCCTTCTTATCTGAATAGCGAATTTTCCTATTAGAGAGTTCTGCCTCCAGATTCTGCTGAACGGAATCCGTGCCTTGCCTGATGATGTGATCCGTGCTTATCCACTGTCTGTATCCCTGCAATATAGTGGGCCTCCAGTATTGATTGACTTTGTCCATCACTTGCGCTTCCCAATCCAGTATTTGTTGAGGTTTGATCAGTTCCTTTAGCTTGGGTCTCTGCTGCCAAGAGTCTTCCCAGAACCTTGCATTATTACCATCCCTAACTTCCCAGAAGTTGTGTTGTTGGATTAAGTCCTTGTGTTGTTTAGCTGCATTCCAGATTAAGGATCCTGGGCCAACTTCTGTGAGTCAGATTAGATCATCTACAGGTCGGTTGTTGGCATATTTTGTTGTCCAGAGGATAGCCCAGGGAGTGTGTGGCGTCGTGAGCCATTTCCACCAGATGCGCACTCCCATGACAACATTACTGTGTTAGGGATCACGAAGCCCTGTACCTCCTGAGATTTTTGGAAGGCAAACTGTGTCCCATTTCACAAGAGCCCATTTGCGATTTTGTCCCGAGTTGCCCCACATAAAGGATCTTTGAAGATGTTTGATTTCCTTGAGGACCCATTTTGGCACTGCCAGAACTGAAAAAAGATACAGAGGCATAGATTGCAGAACAACTTTGATTAAGACTAAATGGCTGGCCATATTGAGGGATCTGTAAGTCCAGGATGAGAGGCGAGCTTCCAATTTTTCCAAGAGCAGGTGCCAAGATGAGTGCTTCAGAGCTGTATCAGTCATGGGAGCTCCCAGGTATTTGGAAGGGAGAGCAGCTATCGGGAATCCAAGGATACGAGCTATTGAAGATTGAGTAACAGCAGGGGTATGAAAGAAAAAAAAATGGGATTTAGCCTTATTTATGCTCGCTCCAGAGGCATCTGAGAATTCAGTCAAAAGGGATTTTAATTTGAGAGCTTCCTGGACCGAAGGATGGCCAAACAACATGTTATCATCCACGAATTGTTGGTGGGTAAAAGCAGGGGAGTTAGGAAAGGAGAGGCCTCTTAATTGCTGGGAATGCAGAGCTTTTTTTATGCTTCTTCCAAGCCCTTCCGCCATCATGATGAACAGAAAAGGGGATAGGGGATCACCTTGTCGAATTCCTCTAGAGGGATGAAAAGGGGTGGAGGGGATACCATTGACCAAAATGGAAAAGAAGGTGGAAGATATTAGACTCATGACCCATCTAACCCAGGGAGGGGAGAAACCAAAGGCAGTCAGCATCTTTTGAATATAATTCCAGCTTAAACTATCAAAAGCTTTGGAGAGATCTATTTTAAGAAGCATACCTGCTTTTTTGGACTGCTTCAAGGAATGAATAATCTCGTGAGTGAGAATGATGCCATCCATGATTTTCCGGCCTTCCACATAGCCTGATTGCTCTGGTGATATGAGTAATGGTAGCAACGGTTTTAGTCTCGAGGCAATAACTTTGGAAACTATTTTGTAAATGACATTGCAAAGAGTAATAGGCCTGAATTTATCAGGAGTCTGAGATTGCACTTCCTTGGGGATGAGGGCGATGAAGGTTGCATTCATGGAGGGAAGCATCCATCGATTAGTCCTGGATTCCTCAACGACCTGCCAAACCTCCTCTTTAATTAGATCCCAATAGTTATGGAAGAAGTTGGAAGTAAAGCCATCGGGGCCAGGCGCTTTTCCTTCTTTTAATTGTCGCATTGCATGTTCCACCTCCTGTAAAGAAATTGGCCTGAGGAGGAGCTGATTGTGTTCCTCTGTTATGATTTTTGGGATATTCTTGGTTATCTTCTCTATGGCTGGCTTCCTATCTATCTGAGGTTCTTGGTGAACCTGCTTGAAGTAGGTAAGAAGTTCTTGTTCTATATCCTCATGTTTTTCCACTCGTTCTCCTTGCCTATTCTAGATGTGAGTGATGTTGTTGTTCATTCTCCTCTGAACAGTAGTGCGATGAAAAAACTTTGTGTTTCTTTCGCCCTCCTTAAGCCATCTAACTCTTGATTTTTGCTTCCATAGTATTTCTTCTTGCTTTGCTCGTTCTGATATTTGTGTCTGAAGGTGTTTTTCCTGCTCTGAGAGTTCCTCTGATCTTCCTTCCATGATGATCCTCTGTTGTAATCTTTTCATTTCTTGATCTAGAGCATTTTGTGCTTGGAAGATGTTGCCAAAGGTAAGTTGATTCCATTGTTTGATGTTGTTTTTGAGATTTTTGAGTTTTTGCTGGAATTGATACATTTTTGAGCCGTCCGGAGGTTTGAAGCTTTTCCAAACCATATTTATCAGGTTATTGAAGTCTGGATGCGTCAGCCAGAAAGCTTCAAAGCGGAAAGGCCGACGTGTAGTGTTTCCTGGTCTTTTCCATTGAAGCGATATTGGCCAGTGATCTGAGCCTATGAGAGGCAAGATTGAAGCTGAGAAGTCTCCTCCAAGGTGGATTGCATTGTCGGAGAGAAAAAATCTATCCAATCGAGAGGCTATCTGTTGTGAACCTGCTCGTTTGTTATTCCAAGTATAGATTCCATTGTTAAATGGCATATCGATGAGCCAGTTGTTTTGGATGAAGTTTTTTAAATGAATGCTTTCATTATCCAGTTTATTCCTGCCTCCTCTCTTTTCTTCCAGCTTTGTTATCATATTGAAATCTCCTCCTGTGATCCAGAGTGGATGAGTTCTGTCGGAGTTGATCAAAGATAGAGTGTTCAGTATGTCTATCTTATGCATTGCCTCCTGGGGGAAGTAGACATTAGTTAAGTGACCATGCACATTTGTCCCTGTAATATGGAAGGTAGCTTGAATGAAGTGCTTACTCGCATGAATGTTAGTAAGCATGATGGCTTGTTCATCCCAGATTATTGCGAGGCCTCCTGAAGCTCCTGAGGCATCCACTGCTACTGCTTTACTACTTGGCCATGCTTTTGCAAGGGTTTGGTCCAGTGTTGTAGAGTTACATTTGGTTTCTTGCATGAAGAAGATTTGGGGTTTCTCCTGCTGAATCATGTTTTTTATCAATCTGTATTTCCCAGGGCTATTGAGCCCTCTAATATTCCATGAAGTTAGCTTCATGATGTACTATTGGGTAGGGGGTTGTAATACTTTGTAAGCTTGGAATATCTTCCTGATTCCACCAGCATTTCCCCAATGCGGATGGTTCATTGGAGATCCATTTTCCTTCCTCTCTTTTTATTGTCTTTAGGAATGTTTTTTCCATCCCATTGACTTCCAGGATGAATGCCGAGGGTTCTTTGCTGGTGTGCTCTGGAAAGGATAACTTCCAGGTTTTCCAGCTGTCTTTCTGGGATCTTGTCATAATCTTTTGTCTTGCAATCTTGTTCTAATCCAAGTATGTCCAGATCTCCAATATCTATGCTTTTGGGCTCCTCTTCCATGTGTTGGGTTTCACTCCTTTCCTCTGTTGTTTCTGTTGCAGCCATGGTTGTTGGCTGCATGTTGTCGACATCCATGCCCTGAGTGTTCCATTTTGGGATCATACTGGGAGGGGAGGAGGTTAGATCTATGGTTTTCTTAGACTTCTGGGTCTTCTTTGAGCCAGTGGGAATGGATTGTGCTGTCATCTTGGGCATTTCCTCTAAGTGAACAAGAATTTTTGAGTTATTTAGCTTCGTCTGGGCTAGGGTTTCAAAGCTATTGCTTGTGGAAGGCATTGAAGAATTGGCAGCAGGTTTCTTAGGGTTTGAAACGGGTTTTTTGTGGTTCTTTTTGTAGTTGGTGACCTTGGTATATCCATCTGAGTCAGGTTTATCTAAAGAGGAGGGGGTCGAGGGTTTCAGATTTAAAGGATAGTCACGAAACAGATGGCCAAGGGCATGGCATTTTCTGCATCGAAATGGGACATGTTCATAATCTATTGACTGAATCCATTCAAAATCATCATGGTATAGACTTACCGCATCCAGAAGAGCCTTGCTTAGATGCATATAGACACAAATTCGGGCATAGGAGGTATATCTAGGAGTTTTGTCTCCTCCGCAATTTTGATGAATTCCCCTAGACCATTTCCAATATCTTGTAGTGAGTCTTCATCCCAGTACTCCAATGGAAGGGAATAGAGGCGGATCCATACCGGAGCCCAACTAAGATCTTCTTTGTCCGGATTGAATCTTTCGATCCAGTCTCTCAGATACAGACCAGCTGCATTAAAAAAGTAAGGTCCTCCATCAAGGACTCTGTTTCGATCTTCTATACAGTTGAAAACTGCCATGAAGAAACCCTTAGGCCCTAACTGCAGGGTGATGTGCCCTTTCGGCTTCCACTTGGCTGCAATCCATCCATGCAAAGCTTTCTCTGTAGGCCAGAAGCCTATAAATTTCCCAATCAAGGCATGATCCTTCATGTACTGGATTTGAGTATTGATCTGGTGACTTGGGAGCTCGATCTTAGGTCTTTCAGCTACAACCGGCTTGCAGGTAGCCGATGTCGCTTTGGGAACCTCATTTTCATCCGTATTGGCTGTCGGTATATCAGGTCCTGCTCTCGTTTCGTCCTGGACGTTTTTCCTGATATCTTCCTCATGCATTTGAGTGTTTTCACTATCATTGGGGGGAGGCGCAGTGTCCTCCCCCTGGGGGATGTTCATGATTTACGCATTGTTCCTTGTCGCTTGTGGTTTGTCATATTACTGGAGAATGTTGACAGAGTCGCAGTAATCTGTGCAGGTTCACCATTGCAGGTCTGACCCAAACCCTAAACCACCATTTTCGCCAGAGCCCCAACTTCCCAAATTTGGTTCTATTTTGAATAAATATATTGATTAATATTTGATAACATAAATATATCGATCAATTAAAATCATGTAGAAAATTTATTGCGAGAGGAAAAAATATTTATTGAGAGGAAAAACAAATCAGAGACAAACAATACAAAACATGAACACCAATGTTTACCATGGGAAAACCCCAACTCTGGGGAAAAACCTAGCCTAACAGAATTTCACTAATCTCCTTGGACAAAACCTTGGCCAAGCTAGAAAAGTGGGCCTTCATCATTCACATCACTAACACCATTACAGTGAAGTATTCCAAGCCTTTTAAAGGCTCCATTACATGCAATCCACAGGCATATTACCATGCAACCAAAAAACCATGGGCCCAAAACCACTACTATTGACCCAATCAAATTTGACTCTTTCCCCGAGTCAAGTTTACCTAACAATCCCTCCTTAAAACTTGACTTTGGGTTCCCTTGACCAAATATGACCAAACCTGTGAAGTGAGTCAACCCCTCTTACTCTAGCACTTACCCTCCTCAAATTTTATGCCCAAGGTATTTGTTAACCCGACATGCCCCCTATCACCTAGGTCTAGCACATAAATTTATTGGAAGTTTTACAGGGGTACGCATGCCTTTACTAAGTCTTACAACGATATAACCATTTACATGCAATAAAAATTTCACTCCATTATAATATTTTTTTGTTCATTTTTTTATTATTTCTATTTACAAAACTAACATATCACTTAGTTCTCTCCTCGGTATTTTATAGCATGTACAAATTCACTAAGGTTTTCAGTTGCAGCACAGATTAGGTCCTTATGTTGAACAACATTATTTCCATATATGTCTTCTCCCCACGAAATGCTTCCCATTTGTGGTTTATGTTCACAAGATTTTTTCTTAGAGTAACAAGGGGATCTCTCGAAGCATTCCGCACCCCTTGTTTATCACACAGGATGCATGCTCTACCATTTACCCTGGCAATCAACTGGCCATCCGAGACACAGATCACCAAATCGACTCCACTACAACTTTTTTTGCACTTATTCTTGTGCACATTTATAAACATGTCGATCCTGGCCCACAACTTCTCCTACGTAGAATACGTTTTTTCCAAGATATTATCCTCACATAATTTTGGCATTATTCTCGCTACCTCTCAATTCATTTATCATGCTCCTATGTTGTGCATCAAACTCCCATGATCTGTATCAACCTGTATTAAAATCTCCTTTGACAGGCACATGACCTTCATGACCTCAAATCCAAATTTTGTATTGCCTCTTGTCCCAATTATGCCAAAACAGTTGAATCATGCCTGAAATAATCCATGAACTCCCATGTCTTCTCCCTATCCTCCATGGTGTCAGTCTGCTTAGCGATGGCATATATAAGGCTCCCTTCAATCCCGTCAATCCATGTTGCCCCATTTTCTACTCTTTCGCCATGAAATTCAATGTTATAGATTCTTCCTCTGGCTTGATCACTTGCCTCCAATACCATAATATCCAATTGGTTTGGTGCATGAGCCTCCATGAAATGATTTGCAGTAGATAGGACCTCCTTATTGTTCTAACTATGGAAATACAAGGATTTTTGGCTATATTCAGGACATTTTATGATGCATACAACTAGTAATTTTCATTTTTCAATAGCATTGTGTCATTGCATCCTTGCCGCTAACCTTCACCTCATCTAGCCTCCTTACTCTTCAATTCTACTTCACCCAACCAAGTACCATTGGTCCATTACCTCAACCTTAGAGCCATCAAACCTTGTAGGCAGCTTCAAATCTTGTTCTCCACTGTAGATCCACACCAAATCTGACCAAATCTATGTTGATTTGGTTTTCAAAAATCTCCACAATCGAACTTCACATTTTTCACTAGTAAAAATAAACCCTTGGCAATAAAAGCATCCCTCTAAAGCCAAAATACACCCACCGTCGACTCTGTTACCAAATGTAGAACAATTACTGTGAGAGAAAAAATATATTTACTGAGAGGCAAAACAAACCAACAAAAAATAATATAAAACATGAACACCAATGTTTACCTCAGGAAAAAACCTAGCCTAAAAAATTCCCTTGGCTAAAACCTTGTCCAAGCCGACCAAGTGAACCTTTATCATTCACATCCCTAGCACCATTACAATGAAGTATTCCAAGCCTTTTAAAGGCTTTGCAATCCACTGGCATATTACCATGGGAAACCAAAAAACCATGGATCCAAAACCACTACTATTAACCCAATCAAATTGGACTCTTTCCCCAAGTCAAATTACCTAACAAATCACATAACAAATGATGTAAAAACAATAAATGAGGATATCAAACAAATGACACATAAACCCATAAGGATGTTAACAAGAACTATATGCACTCTCTAAGTAAGCTAATAGGACACTATTGACAAGTATAAGTACATTAAAAGAACGCTAAATTGGATGCTAATGATACAAGAAGGAAAACAACCAAGCCACAATAAGAAAAAATAAACACACAACTAGGACACACAAAGAAAAAAGAAGGATGCAAAGTAGACACTAAAAAAGATGAAAAAATAAAAACAATACACACATTAGGACACTTTTATGATGTAGCAAGGAGGATAAAATGATGCCTTCTTATTGCATTTTATTTTCGATATGAATTTCACAAAAATAAAGAAGAAAGGGGACACGTAAATACGACACAAAATTACCCTATTATAGTAGTGATTTATTTCTTTCTAGTGACTAGTAGCACACCACTATTTGTTCACCTCTTTGGAATTATATTCTCTATTGTATGCAAACAATTATTTTATTAGAAGTTTCTTTTACAATTCAAAATATATTTCAAGATATCCTTGTATTATTTTAACTATAATCATTACAAATGGACTTTGATTTTCATTCCATCAATTGTGTTGTGAATAATGTTTAGTAATCTTATTTAGGATGCTTTCTAATGAATGGATGAATGATTTATTTGAGATAAATTTTACTTAGATATTTTTTCTAACTACCTTGATGGTGAAACTTGTGATTTGCTCTCATGGAGACCTCACGAATAGTGTGCCCACTCTAAGGGTCTGCTTCATATTTCATTGATCATTATGTGGTCCTCATTATTAATAGTTATGATGGCAAGCTATTATTCTTCCTATGTACATGTGTAGATTAGGATTGGAAGATCATCTTGATATTATTTGGAACAAAAGTTCTTGCTTTACTTGGAGCAATCTTGTTGATGTTCAAACCTCACCTAAAACTTCATCAAATCATTTCATCCTCAACAGTGTTAGTTTCTACCTCATATGTTGGAGACTTTCATTGTACAACATTATATTTAATTTCCTATTATTGGTTTTTTTGCGTATCCTCAATGATGTATCTCTTATATTCTTTGTTGATTTGAGTAAATGTTTTTTTGGTTTATAGGAGGCTACAAATTCAATGGAATTTCTACTTTGATATTATTATTTGTACATTTTAGTGATGATTAGTTAATCATGTCTTCGTGGACATCTATGTAAACATGTGTGACATTGTACCTAATCTAGCTTAGTGGTTAGTGGTCATTATTGTTGATAATTTATAAGGTAGTTTATGCCCATTGTACAATAGGGGTTTGTACCACTATAATATGTACGGGAATACAATGTAATTCCTTTTAAGTTATTTTAAAGTATAAGTTGTGGTATCATATCTTTTCATGTGATGATCCATATTGGATTAACTTGAATCTATGAATGTGTGTCTAACTCTATCTTCATAGTTTATTATGGCAATTGTGTATTACTTATGTAGGTGTGGTAGGTGTAGGGTGGATTGTATTCAAAGCCAAAGGTAATCATGAAAAACTATTTACACGGGGATTAGGAGAAGTCTCCAATAATCAAGTTGAGGCAATAACACTCTTTCAAGGTCTTTGGATCTTAGGTGTAAGAAGGATTAGTAATTTCTTGGTAATAGGGGACTCAACAATCATTATCAAACATTTGGACAATAATTCAACCCCTAAGGATTGTGTCTTAGCAAGGCTCTTTATTATAATACAAGGAGAATTGAGGAGTTTTCAATTGATAGAATTATTCCATGTGCCAAGGGCACACAATAGTCAAGCACACATACTAGTAAATGAAGTGACACTTTTAAGCATTAGAATTATAAGAACAAAAGTGGGGATGATTTCTATACTATATCCTATAGAGCCTAAGTTATTAAACATAGTAAGCGGGCATGTTTGTTGAGTAATGAGGAGTGTATGCCAAGACATATGGAAATGTTCACTCATGTTGAAGAGATGGATAATTACAACTCTTGGTCCTGTATTTCCCTCAAATGTGCTTCACACAATTTTGATGTGGGCTCATAAATATCATAAAATGTTTTGAGTAGAGTAGGTGGGATTATTCAATTTTTTGTTCATAACCTTTCATTTTGGAATGTGCTTGGAATAGAGTTGAATATGGCTTTAAGGAACTTGACCCATTTCTTTGGGCATACTTATGTAATATTATGGCTTCTAAGATAGAACTTTAGGGGAGTTGCTATCAATATTGGGGTCCAATATTTTAGGGTAGTTTCTTGGCTCAAGATTGATTCAGTAAATTTTTAATCTTATTCTATAACAAAGATTGGTATTTAAAAGCTAAATGATAAAACCTTAACTTTGGAAATACCAAAAACACATTGACACCATAACCAACAAAAGAATATAGAGATGAACCCTAAAGGCAGGGTAACACCATCAAATACTCCTTAAGTAAGGAACCAATCCACACTGCATGCTTAATAAAATAAAATAAACACATCCAACATATCTCAATACGATGATACTCATGTGTAGTTGTAATTTTTCATGAGTATTACCAGGGGTATATACCAACTACACCTTATTATTGTAATATTTTCTCTAACTACATAGTGGGCATATTCAATGATTATGGTTACATTACATTCATTATCCCCCTTGGGTACCCCTATATTTCCCCATGTTATCCTTCCTAGGTAAATTATAGGAGAATGGCTGGTCATAATCACTCTAACCATTGCTTCTTGTGTTAGTTGTCAAACTTGCATTTAGTTCAAAAATAGAATGAGCATTTTCTTACAGGAAACCAAGTAGTCCTATCTCATTTTAATAACATAATTTCAAAACTGAGTGAAGTTAAAAACTCTAAATATGCATAATTATTAGATATTATGACTTATCAAAGCAAACAAATTGAAAATCTTGAAGTTAAATGGCATGCTCTAGCAATTGGTTTTGGGTCTCATTGAGAGTTCCACATATTTAGTTTCTCATTTTAAGATATTAATTAGGTTTTCCCAAGTCATAGATAAAGAGGAAGAAACTATGCAACAAGCTCTAGGAGATTTGGAAATGGAAAGTGTTGAATAGGAACTCCAAGTTCCAATAATCATTAAGCAAGCAACCCTTGGTGGGCATATATTTTTCTACTTCTAGGTTTAATAGTGTTATTTAAGGTAGTTTTTATTCGAGGTCGGTATAATAAGATATATACTAGCAAGTTTCTTTTCTTTATTCTGAAGGAAGTCATAATAGGCTAGACTATAGGAAGCAATGTTGGATTTTTGAGACTTATTAAAATGCTTGCTTCTAGAAAATCCATTTTTTATTTGTAGTATTATGATCTACAATGTAACCACAACAACTTTTTAATTCAAATCATATCCATTTCAATTAAAAAAAAATTGCATCACTTATGATGTCTAAGACCATTTTTTTGTTAATGGTTTGCATCTTATTTGTGGCTATGTAGGCATTTATCAAGTACAACTAAAAACCTTACACCCCTTACCCTTAATATAACCCTTAGCTCCAAATATAGCCATGTTATATCCAAATTTAACCCTCCTTGCTTCCCACATTCTAGCTTATATTCGCTAAATTTTAATCATATAAGAAAAACTCCTTTCATTTTACGATCCTCTAATCATAAATATTCATCTATCACATGATGGATACCATGATCATTTTCCAACATTACTAACAAATTTATGTCCTTTCCTTCCAAATTAATATATAGAATTACATGATTAATCATTTATCATATACATATAATCAATAAATAAGGCATATCACTATCATACTTGAGTCATAAACCATGGTCAACTATAAAATTCAATGTGAGATCTATTGTTTTTTCATATTTAAGTCTTGTCATTATAAGTTTTAATGACTTTCTAATACGCACCTTTAACAATATCATAATTTCCTCATCCTAAACTATAAAGTCTAATTATCTTCACATGTCTTCCTTGATCATTGATTTGCATGTATTTCATATATGTGAAAATATTTTAACTCATTTATACTTATATTTGTAAAATCAATATACATGTCTTTCATATACCTTTTATATGTATATTTATTTTTACAGATATACATATATTGAATATTAAAATATTGTAATTAAATAATATATATAATACAAAAAACAAACAAAGAAATAGTATGAAGCAATGGCCCAAGACCCAGAGGCATCTGGTAGGAGTGAAAGTCTACCCCCTTATGGACCACCATAAAGTTATTCTAGGTGGCATGGTTTTCCTTGATTAACGGTGATGAGTCAGCATGCATTTGCGACTAGCAGCCAAAGACGGTTGTCCTCACTGCTGGTTTCACAACTGAGTTATGATAGGTTTTCCCACATGTGAAAAAACAAAAACAAAAAACAAAAAAACTTGATATATTCCTCCTGGATGAAGATTTGGTAAACTCCCTCCCTCTTTTTCGACAATGGATTGGCATTGGGGGGATATCAGACCATCATCCAATTATCTTGGAACTGAAAGGGGGTTTCCAAAAATCTAGTAGTATGTTTAAATTTAATACCTCATGATTGAAAGAGGAGAGCTACCTGCAACTTGTCAAAGACACATGGAGCCCTTTCAATCTTGATTTAGGTTTTTTTGTGGCTCACCAATTGGTGGAAAATCTGAAGAAGATAAAACATGCCACAATTCAATGGTCTAGTCAAAAAAATATTCGAGAGGAGGCTAAGCTCAAATCTATTGAAGAATCCTTGGAAAGGCTCGAATCTCTCGAAAATGGTGGCTATGAGACGGTGGAGGTCAAACAAAGAATAATGTAGCTTAAGGCAAGTAAAAGGAAAATATTGGTTGATTGGGAAGAACAATGGAGGCTTAAGAGAAGAGTTGAGTGGCTCAAAAGTGGAGATGAAAACACTAGGATTTTCTAGAATTATGTTAAAGGTAGGAAAGCTTCTAATACTATATGGGAAATGCAAAACTGGATGGGAGAAAGGCCTCTTCTTTCGAAGAAATTGCCTCATTGGGAAAGAACCTCTTCAAAGCTGTTGTTGAACCTATAAAAGCGTAATTTGTTAGACTGGCACAATATTTTCCTCAATTTATTGGCAAGGAGAAAAATTAGAGTCTAATGGAGCCCATCACTATGGGGGAGTTGGAAGTTGTTTTAAAGGGCATGCAGAAAGACAAGAGCATAGGCCCAGATGGTTGGACTATGGAATTTTTGTAGGGTTTCTTTGAGCTTTTAGGGGACAATCTTCTCTGAGTTGTGTAAGACTCTAGATAGAATGGTAGAATTTATTATCCCCTCAACTCAACTTTCATTGCTTTGATACCAAATACTGACGACCCACAGTCTTTTGGTGAGTGCAAACCCATCTCACTATGTAATTGCACATAAAAAAACATACAAAAGTTTATTGCTTTACGCATTCGACCAAATTGCCTAAGCATGTCACAATGGAATAGTTTGGTTTTCTTGAAGGGCAACAAATCCACAAGGTTATTGGTGTATCTTAAGAAGGATTGAATAGTATAAAGCTGAGAAAGATCAAAGGGATTATTACAAAAAATGATCTATCAAAAGCCTATGACAGAGTGAACTGGGTTTTCCTTCGCATGATTCTCACACATCTTGGCTTTGAGGTCCCCTTCTTCAATTGGGTAATGAGTTGTGTGACCTCTACCACTTTTGTTGTTTTGATTAATGGTGTAGCCTCACCTTTCTTCCATGCATAATGGGGCCTTCAGCAAGGATGTCCTTTATCCCCACTCCTTTTCTTACTATTTGTAGAAGGACTAAGTAGGTTGTTACTCGATTCTAAGAGGAGGGGAGATTTAAAAGGGATTGAAGTGGAAAATAATTTATACATCACACATTTACTTTTTATGGATGACATTCTTATTTTCTGCAATGGCTACAAACAAGATCTAAAATTGGTTAAAGACGCTTTGAACCTCTTTCAGAAAGGCATTGGTATGCAAATAAATGTGAAAAAATTCACCCTTTCTTACTCTGGTATGTTTGGAGGTGAAATCAGAAGAGTAGTGGAAATTTTTCCCTATAATGTTAGGAATGTCTAGGACAATATGAAATATCTTGGCTTTTATTTTAAACCAAACTCATACAAAAATGTGGATTGGCAGTGGTTGCTAGAAAAACTTGAGAAAATATTGAAGCATTGGAGTTTCGAGTGGCTTTCCCATGCTGGAAGACTGGTCCTTATAAAATATGTCCTTAATGCCATTCTAGTCTATTGAATGGCTCTCACCTAGGTTCCAAAAGGGGTCATCAACTCCATCCAGAAAATTTGTCATCATTTCTTGTAGGCAGGCTCTAAAGAAGAAATTGTCATGCCTTGGGTCCAGTGGGACAACATTGTGTTGCCAAAGGCCTGGGGGGGGATGGGGACTAAAAGACCTCAATATATTTGCAAGAGCCCTTGTTTCAAAAGTTGGATGGTGTATGTTATCCACAGTTAACATGTGGACTACTTTTGTATATAGAAAGTATACCTTCCCCAATTACACAGATGAATGGATAAGACTACCAAACAAGGGCTTGCCCAAACCATTAATCATCTGGAAAGCAGTCATCACATCATTTGAAGTGATTGGAAGTGGTCTTGAATGGAACGTGGGAAGTGGTGAATGCTTCAGAATTGGTTTGGATCCTTGGGCTGGTTGTGATAGAAATTTTAGGCTCCCACAAGACCTGATCCAACACTTGAACACCCAAGGATTCACTTTTTTAAATCAAATCGTGGATGAATCCAGAACTTCCATCCGGTCTCAAGGTTGGAAATCCACATTCCAGTGAAGTCTTAATGGAAACTTCACAGCTCTTTGGACAAACTACATAAATAATTTCAAATAAGCTCGTGTTAGAATCAGGGATAGGGAGGATGAGCTTATTTGGGTCCACTTGCCCACAGGTTTTTTTTTTAACACGATCGGATATTGATTATATTGCAAAAAAAGAGAGGAGCAAACTCCTATTACATTCGGTGGGATTTGGATTCAAGTAGAAAGATGAAAATGGGAGCGCAGTCCCTATTTCTAAGCTTGAATCCAATATTCTATGTATTCCTTTGACTAGCTTGGCATATTGCCTTACATACTATCCTAGAAGTAAAATAAACTTGCAATACATTAAAATTAAAATGACTTCTCAATACTGGTTGACTGACTGCTCCTGTTGAGAGTGGTGCTTCGTGCTTTGCTGAGTGGAGTTTTCCCCTTGCTGGCTCTGAGTGATTGACTTGATATAGGCTATGGCTAGATGCTTGCATTTGTTTTTGAGCTTTATTATTTCGGCTTTCTAATTATCTATATCTCTCTATTTATAGATGTTCTCTATTTTCATTTCTGACCTGAGATCCTTGAGTGCTTCGTTGAACCTGCCTATCATAAACTTATTTGCCCTGCATGTTGGGCATCCGTCATTTTTTGCAACTCTTTCTATAGGATTGCACTCCATTTTGATATTCTGACTTGCTATATTTTTTGTAATTTTTCTATTCCTCTTGTATTTGCTCTTGCTGGTCTTATTGTCGTTTTTAGTATTCCTTCTGCTGAAATTCTTTTGCTCTGCTTCGCTGTCCTTGGAAAAGGAATTTGACCTGTAGCAGCCTATTACCGCCCAATAGAGACTGATACACAGCAACGCCCAATCTAGAAAAGAGGAGATGCTCTGAACTTGATTTGAAGAGATGCTCTGTAGCCGATTTGAAGGAATGTCTACCGAGATTTTTTCGGAGGCTAAATGGATAATGAAGAAAACACTATGAGAAGACAAATGGATCTGAAGGAGATGATGAAGATTTCGAGAAGAGGGAGACACACTGATAGATTGACACAGAGGAATGAAGACACAGAGCAGAATGCTATATCGATTCAAGGGTGGGATACACAGGGAGTTATTGAGAGCGATATGCTTGTTGGGGGAAACGAGATTACAAATGTTGTTACCGTGTTTGGAGATGGCTGAGAGAGTAACGGAGAGCTCGCAGAGGGGCGACGGATGACACAGGTGTATGAAAATGCCTAACTGAGAGAATGGTTCACTGATAGCTTGGCATAGGAAACTGAAAACATATAACTGGGAACTTTTGCTATTCAAGGGAGAGTTACACAAGCTAGCATTGAGATTACTAAGCCTGTTAATGAATGCAAGGATACGAGTCATGTTGCAGTGTTTGAATATGGGCATTCGATTGCGATTTATGAACTCATATTTTTCTTGAAACTTTACACTGATATGACAGATATCAGCTCGATTCGGGCAGAGAATATTTCTATCTTCCTTGGCCTGCGGGCTTGGGATGGTGGTAGATTTGATTTGGATTTGCTGATTATACTCCTGTAGGTACCCATTGAGTGCCTCTGCTAACAAATCTACCTTTTGATCTTCTGGTGTACTCTCACTGTTGTTTTGATTTTCCTCATGCTTTTTTCCATTGTTTTGCTCTTTCTTCATGAAGAATGTAATAGATTATGGGATGGAGCTGCAATATATTTCGTTATTTTCCTTGATGCTTCCTGCTTCTCTTTCTGTTGCCTTATTAGCGAGGTTATCAGCCTTTTTATTATGTTCTCTCAGGACATGTTTGAAGTTGACCCTTCCTAATCCTTTTAGATTCAATCTTATCCTCTTGTATATTCTGTTCATTGCCGAATTATTGGGATTTTTACTTTTGATCATTGCTTCAATAACAATTGCAGAGTCTCCTATTATTATAGGATCTCGAATTGTTTTTTTTTAATATCCTTGAGCCTAATAGAAGATTGTAGGCTTCGGCTTTGTTATTTGTGGTTTCTCCTAGGCCCCATTCATAGGTGACGATCTCTTTCCCATCTGGATCACTTATCGCTCCTGCTCCTACTTTCCCCGGGTTGTTTTTCGATGCCCCATCAAAAAAAAGACTGAATCTATTTTGATTTTTTCTCCACTATTCAAGTTCTTTTTCACTCATCCTTAGTTTCCAATTTCTTGCTATAGGATATTTCTTTGGTCCTGCTTTCCTAGTGTTTTCCAATATAGCTTTCCCAATCCAATCTCTCTCCTCTTGTTGAAGATTGTTGTGGTCCACTGCTGACATCCCTTTAGTGTTTAAAATTTCTAAGACTAAACCCCATGTTTTTGATAATATTTTACCTGTTCTTGGCTTTTGATCTTTGAAGATGCTTTTATTTCTAGTTAGCCAAATCTACCAACACAATACTGCTGGAAGGCATTTCCAGAGCCTGATTATTGTAGCCTTGTTTTTTGTAGAGTAAGGGTAATTCTTCTCCCATGCTTTATAAAACTCTGAGAAAGTGTTTGTGAAGTTTAAATTGATTTCCAGCGGGCTTGAAATCTGCTTCCAGCATTCTCTGGCTATCCTACATTCCAAGAAGAGATGTTGAATGGACTCTTCTTCTATCAAGCACATGGAGCACCTGGAGGGACCCTGAATTCCTTTTTTTTAAGTTTTCAGTAGTTAGTATTTTTCCTTTGAGAAGAGTCCATATAAATGCTTTTATTTTAGGGAGACATTCAGTTTTCCAAACCACTTTCTAGAGGCTCCATTCCTGATGGTTTTGGTGATCTTGAAGTGCTTTGTACCCTATTTTAACCATGTATCCTCCTCCACTTGGATCCCAAACATAGTCGTCCTCTTCCTCGATACTTATGGGCGCTGCCTCTTTGAGGTGATGCTTTAATTTCTCCCATTGTCCTTTTAAGTTTAAGGGGATTGTTGTGATTTGCCACTCATGCCAAGTTTGTTGTTCCCATGCTGAAATTGAATGAAGAGTGTTCAACCCTCTTTCTGTCATCCATCTTTGTATGCCAAGGAGGTCCAATTGAAGGTTTAGAGGCTCTTTTCCCATTATTCTGTCATCCCAAATTGACACTGATTTCCCATTTCTCGGAGTTTTAGATATATGATTCCTGATTGAGGGGATTATTTTCTTTACAAGTTTCCAAACTTGCATGCAAGGCCTCACAGGGATGTTGTCTGTCAATAACTTTGTTCTGGTTTGATTCAAGTATTTTGTGGCGAGGGATTTTTTCCACCAACTTTCCCTTCCAGTTATCATTCTCCATATTATTTTCATCCCTAGTGCAACATTCATTAAGCTTGGTAAACGAATGGATAGACCTCCCTGTTCATATGGTAGTGTGACTTGATCCCACTTTACCAAGCTGAACTTTTTGTTCTCTTGCTTTCCTCCCTACCAGAGAAAGCTTCTTATGATTATTTCCATTTGCTTGTGTGCGCTTGCCGGAGCCAGAATAATCACATACTAATATATTAGGAGAGCTAAAAGTAGTGCCTTAATCAAAATCACCCTGCCTGCCATGTTGAGCCACATCATACCCCATTTTTGTATTTTGTCTTTCATTTTTCCAACATGTTTGCTCCATACTTCAGATTTCACATTCTCCTTGGCTATTGGAAGTCCTAGGTAGGTGAAGTGCGTCCATCTTGCTTGTGTTGGAATCTCAAGGATTTGCGAGATGCTCTGCATTATTCTTGGAGGAGTGTTCCAACCATATATTCTACATTTTGAATTGTTTAAAAGCCCTCCAGATACCTGAAGAAATTCATCGAGGACTTTTTAAAATCTTCTTGCTATTATACTTGATGCCCCTCCCAATAAAAGGGTGTCATCAGCAAAAAGAGAATGGTTGATATTTTTTACTCCTTTTGCAATTTGGATACCTGTGATTTTCTTCATTTTTCTAATGCTGCACTTAGCGTTTCAGCCTTTATAATATATAGAAATGGTGATAGTGGACATCCTTGTCTCAACCCTCTTGAGCTTTGAAAGAAGTTGCTGGGTCTTCCATTTATTAGAGGCGTTATCAAAGGGGTCGAGATGCAAGCCTGTATGGTCTCTATTATGTCTTGAGAGAACCCAAATTTTTTAAGAAATGTTGTTAGATATGTGTGGCTGACTCTATCAAAATCATTTGCCATGTCTAGCTTTATAATAATTCCTTTCTCTTTCCTTTGAATGCTAGCTTCCTGAACAATAATCACATTGTCAATTATTTTTTGGTTAGGGACAAAGCCGCCCTGATTTTCAGAGATTACTTCAGGGAGAACTCTCTTGATTCTATTGGCTATTATTTTTGTGATAATTTTGTAGGAGGAGTTGCAGAGAGATATTGGTCTATATCTGTTGAAAGTTATTGGATTGGAATCCTTTGGAATTAGAGCCAGATAAGATGATTTGGTATTTCCTCCCATTCTTTTTTTTTTAATACATTTTTTATCATTCTCAGGAAATATTTTTTTATGACATTCCAGTGCTGCCTATAAAAGGTGATGGGGCCTTGTTTGGATGAAGACTCCATATTGCTACCAACACTTCTTCTTCAGATATTTCTTTGTTTATTTCTGAATTTTGTTCATCACTTTTTTTTTGGATGTGTTGAAGAAAATCCTCGTGATCTGTTGGTTGTTCATTTGTTGTTAATAGATATTTGAAGTGGTTATGGGCTTCTTTTCTTAATTCCTCCACTCCCTTTATTTCTTTCCCATCCACTTTAATTTGATCTATCTAATTTCTGGCTCTTCTAATTTTCATTGTGTTGTGGAAGAAGGCAGTATTTTTGTCCCTGGCTTTCAGCCAAAGGCATCTGGATTTCAATCTGAGCTCTTCTTCTTCCTTTCTATTTTGTTTGTATATTTCCCAAAATAATTCCTTTTCTTTCAAGTAGTCCTGCTTATCCTCCTCTTTGTTTTCCTTTTCTTCTTGCATGTTGTCCATTTTTTTTTGCAGCTCTATTTTCATTTCTTTTTTTTTTTAATTCATTCTCTCTTGCCCATATTTTTAACTTTATTCTCAGAATTTTTAATTTTGTTTCCCATACATAATGGGGTGATCCAGTAATGTTTTTTGCTCATCCATCTTTGATTTGAATTCTGAAATATTCATTGTTGTCCCAGATTGAGTTGTATCTGAAATGAAGAGGACCTTGGTTGTCCATTTTGCCCATAATGAGTGCTACTGGTTTATGATCCGAAGTTGTGATATGTATAATTTTAGATTTGACAGAGGTGTGTTCAAATGCTATGTTTTCTTGAACTAAAATTCAGTCCAACCTCTCCTTTATATTACTCTTACCCACTCTCTTATTGCTCCCTGTGTATTTCTCGTTGCTTGGCGGGTTATCAATTAAATTGTGCTACTCCATTATTTCTTCCAGAGCTTCTCTTGACGGGTCTGCATGAAATGTCCCTCCAAATTTTTCTTCTATCTTTCTAACCAAGTTTAGATCACCTCCCAAAATTATTTTCCCATTTTGACTTTCTGTTAGATCTTCTTTTACTGAGTTCCAACATTGTTCTTTTTCTTTATAATGATTTGGAGCATATATGTTGATGAGGTTGTAATTTTCCTTTATGCTGAGATCCTTTAAATCGATTTTGATCCAATGCTTACCGATTTTTTGATTTGTCATTTCCCATTTCCCTTTTTTCCAAAGGGTGCAAATTCCTCCTGAGGCTCCTGTTGCCTCAAGCGCTAGTCCTTCATTAATTTTTAAATTATTTGTATCATTTTTCCAGTTTCTTGACTGTTTGTTTTGGTCTCCTGGATCATGAAATGTTCGGTACTTCTTTCATTAGGATGTCTCTTGCTGCATTTACTTTGTATGTTGTACCCAGACCACGATTGTTCCAAGAGACCACTAACATTATTTATTAATTTGTTGGTGCACGATGCCCTTCCCTCTCTGCTGATTTTTCTCATTGTTTCCTGTGTTTTTCCCGGTTGTTGAGTGCCTAGAGCCATCTCTTTGGCAGCTACTTCATCCATTATTTCCTTGTTAGCTTTTATGCCTGCTTTTTTTTGGTGTTCATTGATTTGTAGAGTCTCTTTGGATTGGTTTCTAGTTAAGATGAGGTCCACTGATGGTGAGGGGGGAAGGGGGGAGTGAGGGCTTGGATGGAGGGAGGACAAGATAAGGGGGTTATGGGAATGCGATGGGGATCGGGGTGAGGGAGGATCAGGAGTGTCTTCCAAGGGCCCAAAGGGGTTCGAATTTGTGAGGTGTAGGGGGAGGGCAGCGGAAGGAGATGGAAAAGAAGTTTCATTTGATACCTGGGGCTGTGAAGATTGGGGAGGAGGTTGCTTGTTGGTGGGTTTCTTCCTTTTTACTTGCTCCCATTTATTTTCTTGTTCCTCAACACTTTCACTTTCTTTTTTTTAGAACATCTATTTGCAAAATGACCATATTCGTGACATACCTTGCATTTGAATGGGATCTGTTCGTAGTCCAGCTGTTGTATATGCATCCATTGGTCGACCTTGATCTTTATCGCTTCTGGGAGCCCTTTTCCTAGATCCACTTCCACGCATATTCTGTCACATGCATGCATATTGTCCTTCGGTTCACATCTATCTATATATTTCCCTACTGCATTTCCTATGGCCTTTACTGACTCATCTCCCTAGCAATGTAGAGGGAGATGAGGTAACCTGACCCATACTGGCACTGCACTTGGCACATCCATTTCAGGATCGAAATCTGGAGTCCATCGATTTAAGTATAGTCCTCTGGTATCCATGAAATATGGGTCATTTCTAAAAATTAGATCTATGTCTTCCTTTGTTTCAAAATGAAAGGTGTAGTATCCTCTTCCGCAGAACCTTATTGAGATTTTCCCATTGATGGTTGAGCTCCAGTTTCTTTCGACCCATCTTTGAACCGATTTGGGAGACAACCATAGCCCAGTGAACTGTCCAACTAGACCACATTCAACAAGAGACAACGCTACTCTGCGAGGAAGAGCAGGAGGAAGGGATATTTCTGGAATATCATCGAGCTTTTTAACAAACTTGTTTACTGTTGGCCTGATTCTTGGAGGTCATGTCGCAACTATAAGAGAGGCAAATGCATCAGTTGCTTCTTCATTTCCTTGGAGTCTATCTGAAGGTGGATCGCCCTCATCTGGGGGATCCATTGGCTCTAAGATCTTAGCAGCAAGAGGTTGTTGAGTGGTGGTAGTGTGTAGAGAGGGAACCTGCTAGTTCACGTAAGGTAGCATCAGGCTCGCACGCGCAAATTCTTCACTCGCCCACAAGTATTTACTCCCCAAAGGAAGGATACAATTATCATATTGCTGATAGAGTTGGAGGAAATCAGGAATAGTGATGGAAAAATATCTGGAAGCTAAACTACATGGACAAAGCTCACCTATTCTTCTGGTGCATAATTAGAAATAAAATACCCACATGGGACAACCTATATAAGGTACAAATTGGCACAACTTTATGCAAAAATGATGAAGAATCGATGTTCCATCTTTTCATGCAGTGTCATTTCACTCCAAGCATACTGGAAAAGACAAAACAACTCTTAGGTTGCAATGTGGCTTGATAAGACATAATTTTTTTGGAAGCATGGAAAGCCTAGTGGGATGCATCCTGTAATAAATCTTGGTGAAACATTCCCCCGCTCTTTTGTTGGGGGGTTTGGCTTGCTAGAAATAAAGCAATTTTCAGGGACCAATCCTTGGCCCCTAATCTTATAGCTTCTCAAATTGGGGCAATTTATGCACTTATCCCCTCCAAAGAATCTAACACAACTCATAGAATTATCAATGAAGATACCGTAACAAATAGATTCCTTAGTCCTATTTTGATAGGGCCTCAAATGACGATGGATCATGTGGACGAGGGTTGATCCTATATTTAAATGAGCAACATTTTCTGAAATCTAAAATCGGCCTTGGTAAGGGCACAAACAACTATGCCAAATTATTATCTCTAAAACTCCTTCTCTGTTGGGTTAGAGAACATGGCTATCAGTGTCTTCAGAGATTTGGGGATCCAATGAATGTCATCAATTGGTTCAACACTACACAACATTGTCACCACCACACACTTTATCCTAATATACTTGAAGAGATTTTGCAGTTAAAACATCTTTTTGATAATGTCTTTTGCTATCACATCCACAGGAAGCGTAATATTGAAGCGAATGTCTTGTCTAAAGAGGGCTCTAGACAATATTTGGGCTCCTGACAGGTTTTAGAGCAGGCAGATGGTGGGGTACAAGAATATATGCACCTATATTTCATAGCAACTTGAACTACAACAACATCTATTTATATGCAGATGATCTCAGATTTTTATTTTATTTTTCAGCTTCACAGTCATATATATTTTTTTATATTATGTTACACGTTACCAACATAGACTATGGACACTATCCTTTTATGATGGACTGTCATATTTTTTGATACCACGGGACAATTTTTTGTGAGTGCCCAAGGGGCATCTACTCTATGTAACTTTTTATACCTTTTGATGAAAAGTTACTTTTTTTTCTTTGAAAAAAACATAAAAGTAAACATGTTATAAAACAATATATATATATATGTATGATAATTTTTAAAGGCCTTTCAAATTTTATTTTGAATTTAAACCATGAATTATTTAAAACTTTATTTATCTTTTCAACGATTTAAATGAATTTATGAAAGTGGGTTTAACAGGTGTGAATGTGGGATAATCTATTTAACAAGGAGTTTGTCAAAAAGCTAAAAAAAATTATTGTGAGACTTCACAAGAAAAAGACCAAATACAAAAACTAATTAAAAAACAATATATCTCATAAACTATTTTTAACCTCATAAATATTAAAATAATTTCATTTCATTTTGCTCGGATGAAATTCTAATTTATTCTAATTTATTTTGATTAATACGCCCGTAATGATTTTACCTTGGTATTCGTTATTTAGTTTTGACCCTCAATTATGAAAAGGCACCACTATTTGATCCATCGGATATCACTTTAATATTAAAGTGCATACATATCCAAGTTCGATATTAAATATTAGCCCTTGGTGAATTTTAATCATAATCGTTTGATCTCATTATACTACAATTGTGAATTAAAATTCATGCATCTCCATATCCAATTTTGAATAAAAAGTTGTTCATCAGATAAATCTCAGCCCTTAGATTATTTTATAACCATTCTTATAATCTTCGTACATTTTCACTTGTCGACAATTTGCTTTGGTTCAATCTAATCAACTCATATTAAAACTTATGATGAGAGGCACATCTAAGACATATATTTTACCATTATTACAGATAATTAACGCATTAAAAAATGAATGCTGCAAATTCAAAGTTACAAGAAAAAAATTAATGTCAATATTACAAAATTGTAATGGTTTATAATGTGCAATGGAGATAACTTATTGAGTGCGTAGAGTATTCAAAGAAAATCAATGATAAAATAATATTCTCAAATTCATTAAAATAATATTCTCAAGTTCCCATTAATGAATGATAAAATAATATTCTCAAATTCCCATTAATGGTTTATAATGTGTAATGGAGATAACTTATTGAGTGTGTAGAGTATTCAAAGAAAATCAATGATAAAATAATATTCTCAAATTCCCATTACAAATTAAAGGAGGAAATTGTTTATAATGTGCAATGGAAAGATAACTTATTGAGTGTATAGAGTATTCAAAGAAAATCAATGATATAATAATATTCTCAAATTCCCATTACAAATTAAAGGAGGAAAGTATAAATTCTTTCCAAGGGTGATAAACGACAAAGTAAATTCTGGAAATAATTTTTTTTATTGAATGAAAAACTTAAAGGCTCCAAATTAAATTATTTCAAATAATTTTATCTCAAGTCTATTTTAGGAAAACATATATGTAATTCTTGATGTCTTTTTCTATAAAGTAAAAGAGTCAATTTCATAGGTGTCGTTTTCGAGTTTTTTCTACATTTTTGTTTTATATTATAGAAATGGTATTTTTTTCCACACACAAATATTCAAATAAGAAAATCAAACATTCAACGCATGTAACTGAACTAGTTGTTTAAAAAAATAAATAAATAATGATAATATAAATAAATGTGTTTTTCAAAATTCATTCTAGTGCATTCATACATCCACATAGGATGAGGTACATATTTTATTTATTTATTTATTTTTGTATCTAGAGGAATTAATAATTGAGTTAGTCTCATACTCACATGACACAAATCCGATTCCGACCACTACCATTATAACTTTTGGGACCTATGAATTGTCTTCCTCTTCGTAAACCGAGTTATGTCCAAGGGAATTGAACCTTTGATCTCTTGGTCACAAGACTTCATTTTCACGGCGATCACTAATTGAGCTACACCATGGGGACCACAAAGGGACACATTTGAAATGAATACAATAGACATAATAAAGAGAATATGGTCATGGTATTAAGAGAGCTATAAAACGGTTTCATGCATTTAAATTCATAAGAGCATCAAAAAGCATTCACAAGATTCCTATTGCTCATTTAAAAGCCTCGTGACCACAAATGAGATGCTCTCCCGAAAATAGCTCTCTGTGAGAGTCAAAAAAATAAGTTTATAGACTTTTAAATTTTAAATAAAGTTAAGTGCCTAAGCTCTTCACAAAATCCTGATACTTAATGAAATTTTAAAAGTGTTCATCCCTAAGGGACTAGAATTGGGCTCTCTTGGACCAATTAACATAAGGATCCCTGTAAGAGAAAAAGAAACTTAGTCAAGGATTAAATTTAAAAACATATAAGACAATTCATAAAGCTAGATGAACAAATACTAGGAAGAAAGTGGGGAATTGCTTCAAAACTAAATAAAGAACACTCACAAAATTGCAGAAGGATTATGAGTGGAATGAATTGATGATAGCCTTTGCAGATGTTGTAGAAGCATGTATATATGTGGCTTTTGGAAGTTCATTAATCTAACTGCTCATGAAGTTACTCAAGATTAACGATTTTGTTAAGGGACCTTTTATGCCATTGTTCAGTGTAATCCTTAATGAGAGGTATCGTTATATCTTGTTTAATTCTTAATGCAAATGTTTATTCCTCTAAGCCTTGTGCATTTGACTGTAGTTTTTCTGTCATAGCCAATTGGTCCTTGTTGTCATTAACAAATTTGACCAACCATTTCTTGATTTAAGCTTCTAGAAAATTAGCTAAGTTGTCGAAGTTAGAACCCAATGACACTTTAATGATATCCAATTCTTCTTTCAATACATCTTTAGGAATCAACATTGAATCCTTAATCATTTATAGGCCCTGCAAGTCTTCAACAACTTTAATGGCTTTGAGGAAAGAATTACTCCTACTATCATCAATACTTGAGCACTTTGTGATAGCATCCTATAATGTATTTATTCTTGAAGACCAATTAGCCTTACTCTATTTAATATGTTTTCCTCCGGTAATACCTTGTTGGATTATTTGAAGTTCACTCAAAGTATTGATTTTATTGATGAAGGTAAATCATTATCAACAAATTGTTTATCATGTTCAAGGTATTTCTTTAGATACTCAGTGAATGAATGAATTATTTGAGACAAATTCCTTAAATCTAGAGAAACCTCCCATGCTTCTTCAATGATTTCAAGTTACTTATTCATGTTCATTGCGACAAATGATCTATTTCTAGTTAGAAATTGAGCCACTTTTCTCACTTTTTGAGGTGTGTTAGGTGTAATTATTGTATGTTTTAACCCTGTACAACAATTACTTGCAAACAAATACATAAAGATTTTCACATAGATCCCAAAATCAGGACTACCAGATCGATTTTTCATTACATTCCTTTCAATGTTACAATACATATATATACATGTCAAAGCATTCATAAACCCCAATCCATTAACCCTAGATTAGAACATAACTGCATTTATCTTGACCGAATCTACAAAAGACCATGGGCAGAAAACCACCATGCCCAAAACCATGTGCAAAACCCATGCACGAAACCATGGGTAGGTTTGCCCACCATCTTTGTTTCCAACCCCCATCCTTGGGTGCGCATATATATAGGAAAAAAAATCTTGGGGCATTACCCCGGACCCGTGCAAGGGGGATACCACCCCTTGACAGGGGGGTTTTTCGTCCCCCCTGTTGTGCCCGACACAACAAACAAGGGGAGCTATCGCCCCCCCCCCCCGTGACTAGTCGTGGAAAGAATATAACACACACCCAACAATTATTACTGCAACTTCAGGTTTTTGGATAGCTAGAGGGGTCATGAATAGAGGAGTGGGACTAAGAGCTTCATCAAGTTCATTTATTCTTCTTTTCAGTGTCAAATTTTTAACCTCTTTCCCAATGACAAAGTAAGCAAGGGAAATCCTTGTAGTTTGGTGCAATTTCAGAAGTCTGATAGGTTGAACTCCTAAAATTTCCACCTCAAACTTCCACTAATGTTAATCTTCTTATTTCGCACATGTACTTTCTCAAATGCAACTTCTTGGTGGTCCTATCATAGCGACTATTGTGGATAATCAAAGACTAGTCCTAAAAATGACCGGCTCTTCAACAACCAATTCTTCAACTAGTTTTTGAGTCTCATTTATGCGTGATATCACCTAATCTAGAGTAGTGGCACTAACCATTTCCATATTTGTGGGTCCTTCTACATGATGGGATCCCCTATTCCTCAAAAAATTACTTTTTGATGTAACAACATGGGACCTTTCCAGGGTAACTTGAGGGCGTGGTACTTCTCCATCACCTTTGTCAGAATGTTGCTTATTACTCTCTACTCGTAGTATAATAGTATCTTTTCTTCTTTGAGTCAAGGAGGAACTCTGAAAATTCTATGGAGTTGAAGGTAGTTATGTCTTAGTAGGCTTCTTTCCTCTTTCCTTAGTTCTCCCTTCAATATTGATGCTTATTTCTATAACTATATCATCGTTAGGTTTGGTTGTCTCATTCTCCATGGATGGGCTAGTGTGAATTTCTTTGCTTTCCTCAGAAATTCTAGTAAACAAATTTCCATATATGACCAACACAGGTGCCTGAAAATTTCCTTCAAGGTCAATTTCTTGAGTGGATTTGGCCTTGGTCAGCTTAAAGGGCTTCAATAGCTTAGAGAATTCTGCAAGGTGAGAAAATTTTTCACAATTATTTCTCAAATAGTAAATGGCAATCTTATAAACTACTTCTTCTTATTTCTTTCAAATAAAATTAACTATGGGTGATACTATTCTAAACCTCAACAACAAAATATCTATCAAGAACAAACTTGGGTAGTGATAGAGGTTTATCTTGATACCCATACCATATGATGAGGGTATGGTCTTCCTTTTCTTCATGTGTCCACTTTTCCATAAGAACTTATAGGCTTCTAAAGATATTATCTTAGGCTTTTTCCCTATTACTAGATGGAATAATTCTTTGACAAATAGGTCCTAAACTTGGAAAAATGGGAAGGGGGCCTTGTGCCTCCATAGAATAGGATACCATAATTGCGTTCGCTCTATGTGAGGATTCAAATTACTCTTGTGCAATGTTCGATGGATTGAATTGTGAGAAACAATGGCCATTACCAAGTAGGCCCTCATAGAGAATCTAGGAGTCTTGACGAAATTGATTAATTGAAAGGAAATATCATTTGAAATGACTTCTGCCCAATCAAATATGACATCCTTCTTGAAAGAAAAATAAAGTATGAATAGAACTAACCTCAGTACATTAGCAATAGTTTCACATCCTATGATCCAGGAAAATAACCAAGAGAAATCTCTATAAGGCTTGGTAAGCATAGGGATATTGATAAAAGAAAATATGGATGGGGTTGACCTTAATGGTCCTAGTCTTGGCGTTGAATTGACAGGAACACCAATTAACTATTTCCCTAACTTTGAACACTTTTGGGACGCGTGTAAAGTTTTCAAACCCTGTACTCCAAATTTTGTTATTCTTCTTTTCCTCTGGAGCCAAATTTAAATACCATTGATATGCAACTGACTAGTGGAAGTTCTTGTCCTGACAAGCCAATGAATTGGTTGTATCCCCATAAATTGGAACCTTCTTCTTTTTCTTCACCATGTTGCTCATTTGTTCAATGTACTTAGGAATACATGTTAGATAAATGAGGCTTTGGTGGAACTCTTAGCTATTAAATCCTTGTTTTATGGTATCATTTAGTAGTATCTTACTTCTTCACATGCCACCATCATTGAGCCATGCTATAATGATAATGGAAAGTTAGTAACTTACGATAAATTTTAAGAGGTGTGACGATAGGTAATTCATGCAATATGATATCAAGCACCTCTTTTTAGCTCAGGGATTGGACTTTCTTAAATGATATTTCAATTAGCCTTGAAAGGAGCAAATAACTAATTTCCACTAAGTATGGAATAAGAAAGGAAAGATGAATTTTATGGCATATCGTGTGCGGAGATTTGATATATGGAAAAAATTATTTATGTAGAGAAATGGATATGTTGAAGGTCAAATTGTGTAAGAGGATGGAATTATGTGGAATGAATGGATGTGCAGAAGGTTGGGTTATTGTAACAACCCCGGGCTAAAAGTTCATGTATTAAATTTAAGAAAGGAAAAATAAGACTAAGGTCATGGAACGCATATTCCAAGCTGAATGTTGGGCAAAACATCCTAGTGACTGTTCATTTCAGTTTATTATGGCTAAGGAAACTGACAAAGGCATTGAAAAGGAAAAGAGGCATTAATTAGCATTTTGTTTATGAAAATAAAGGAAAATAGGAGAAAAGGAAGGTGAAAGTTCACAGGTTTCATGAGAAGGAAATTGAAGGGAAAATAGAGGAAAATTGAAGAAAATAGAGGCCTCAATAATAAAAAGGATTCTAAGGATTAGTTTGTAGATTTTTATCAGTTCAGTTTTGGACCTCTCTCTATTCTCTCATACTCTTGCACACTTAGAGCATTCTTGGAGCACTCTAGCATTGAGGAAAGAAAGCAAATGAAGGACAAGGAAAGCAAGGGACAAGTAAGGAAAAGTGGGATCAAGTAGCTTCAACAGGAATACTTGCATATAACAGGTTGCATGTGTGCTTTCCTAGCTAGTTTGTGAATGCATGTGTGTATTTGGTTCTCTTATTATCATTGGCATGGGTTTTCCCAGGCGTGACAATGGTTTCAGCCTTGCCATTCCATTTCTGAAAGCCATGGTGTGATGGGGTTCTTTTATTTGGTTGAGATTTGGATTTGCTAATGGTTTTGGAACCGAGTGAGGTGGTCTAAGGAAAATTCCCAAGGGCTTAGGAATCCCTTGATTGGTTTTGGCGGGATTGTGGTAAATCCTGAGGGTGGAGACGGGAAAATTCCTCAAGGTATTGGTGAAGAAATTCTAAGGCATCCAAGCTTGTTTTGGGCCTAGTGATACCTTGACCGTTTTGGTGGGATTACGGTAAAGCCTGAGGTTAGAGGTGGTTTAATCTTCAGGAAGCTCTGGTTTTTTTTTGTCTTGAGTCCCACATTCATGCTTGGAATATGGCATGGGGGTGATTGGCTTAAATAAATATTTGGTTCAGCTCAATCTATGGTTGGGTGGTACATGGAAGTCCCTAACTTGGTTGGCTTTTGCATATGTTAATAAGAGTGCTTTTCTCTTATATTTTATGATTATTTGTACTTGTCATTTGGTGGCTTTGATGTTCGTTCTATCATGGTTATTATTCTAGTTACATGCTAGTTATAAGCATGGTTTCATAATAGGTTCTAGTTATGGCTCTTGACATGTTCTAATTAGATGATGAATGGTTAATGAATGCATGAGCTAATAGATGTTATTACAGCTATTATAAGACGACATTAGACCTTCTTGATAATTCTCAGATAAGTATCAAACCCCTATGTTCAGATATGCATTCATGACCTATGGATTACATGTTCTCAACATGTTTGATGAAATGTTTGTCATGTTCTAGGCAATCTAGGTCAAATTTTGCCTTCAAATTTGTATCTCTAGCATTGTTGTCATGTAATTATTGATTCTGAGAAGTAACAGGAAGTTCTAGGCAGGGGTCTGGAGGCTAACCTAGAATCTGGGCTTAGATCTCGAGACCACATGCTCCTAACTAGAAAAATTGTGTTGCAACCACATGGATGTAATCTTGTGCATGCGGTTAGAGGCTCCCAACTGCATGGAGGCCCTGTAACACCCCCTCCTCCCAGGTCCACCCAGGCAGCCAACCAGACGGGAAAACATGTGATGAGAGAGGTTACTATAAGGGATTCAATCTCCTTGGTGACCTTAAGGAAATGGAATCGACGGAACTCATCAAACAAACCCATCCACATTAGCAATTACACCCCCAGGAGACATGTCAACCACTCAGACATCCAATCCCTGGGTCCCACTGATGTTTTAAGCCACTTAACCCAAATTCAATCTCATGATATAGGTAAGACAACGACCAGTAACTCAAATTCGCTCTCATAGGCCTATATGCTAGCAACTGTGGACTTTTCTTAACAGATCTATGCCAACGACCCCGATATTTGAGCCACTTTTCTAGCCCAGAATCTCAGCATCTGCCTAGAACTTGCTAAAACCTTCAAATTCATCAAAGACATGATAACGATGCTTATAAATCAAAAATCAACCTTAGGACTAGGCCTGAGCTTCCCCAACTGGGACTGACATTCTGTCAAACACTTGGCATCAATGCAACCTACAGGTCTAAGATACAAGACATAGCATAAATGATTGAAATAAACTTATAAAACATAATGAGAAGGATCACCTATTTCTCCATTGAACTATCATATCATCAATTAGGTCTTGCATCCATCCATTTAACAATTACAAAGAAATACATGAAATAACCATGACATGAACCAGTCACATAACCATGCTTATGACCAGCATTAAACCATATAAATATCAGAGATATGACAGCCATTAAATCCACATATAAAAAAGTACAAAAGTAAGATAACTTAGCTTTTATTAATCATAGGCAAATCCGACCAGGTTCGAGACTTCCACGTACCACCAAGCCATATGTTTAGTCAATTTAGTGTTTCTAAATTGATGTCATTAATTGCCAACCCGGGGCTCGTAAGCTGATGAAGTGAAGGTGTACTATATGTACTTAAGCAACCTCTTAGATCTTTTTGTCGTTTGGGGGTGTTGTTTGTGGTCAATTTATATTCCTAAGATGGAATGGAGATTTTATAAACAGATGAGTGAGTGTGTGTGTAAGGTGATTTCTAAATGAGTGAGTGTGTGTGTAAGGTGATTTCTAAATGAGTGAGTGTGTGTTATAGGTGATTTCTAACTACCTTCTAAACTTGCAAAGAAAAAAAGCTTGAAAGAAATAAATAACTTGAAATGAACTGAAAGCAAAGAACCACTTTCTAATGGCACTAGACACTATTCATGCTGCTGCAAATAAAAAGGTAAGAAAACCACTTTAAAAACCAATGATAATGTTTATCTCTTCCTAACTCTCTGCTTCCAACATATGGTACTATGTAAAACACGATTAGGAAGTAGTTAGAGATGAGTTTAAAAAGTGATCAAAAATGGGAAAAATCTACTTTAAAGACTAGTTATAATGTTCAGCTCTTCCTAACTCTCTGCTTTCAGCATATGGAATTATGTGAAGCACGATTAGAAAGTAGTTAAAGATTAGTCTAAAAAGTACTCAAAGCCAACTGTAATTTATTAGTATTCTGATCTCTAAAAGATGAACAACTTATGATAAAGAGACCATCAATATGTTAACATACAACTTTGAGAAACTAAACTAGAAATCAGCTATGAAAATAGAGTAAAGGCAGCAACTTTGAATATGTCAACTGAAAATACCATCAGATATAAAGCAAATACACAAAGACAAAACAATCCCGGGTTAAAAACCTGCAAAAACAATACTGATCAGTTTAAAATGAATGCTGGAAATAAAATGACATGAAATCAAATGGTATACTATTATACATGATAAAAGAAATAAAGATTGCTGAAAGCATGAAAATGAAATCAAACACTATGTACACGGGCTGTCATAGATGGGGGCCCTCCATCCACGCAACCAACTTAAAAGATCAGCTACGAAAAGGTGAACAGAACAGTCTTCTTTTTATAAAACCAGCATGTCAAAATACAGTGAAAAGTGCTGTAGGAACAGCCTTCTAAAACAGAGTTTTTATAACAGAATCAGCGCAGCAATTACAATAATCAAAAAGCTAATCATAAGCGTTGGCACACGCTTTATTTATAAGCACAGAGGCAACTACTCTCTGCGTGAACTAAGCAACTACAGCCTAACCTATTAACTACGCAGCAACACGCAGTCTTAGCTAATTAGCTTGTGCAGCAAACACGTAGGTAACTCCATGCACTTTTGAGGGAAACGGTCATCATGGGAGACAAATCTATGCTTGGATCCTGTCTTTAGCTGTCCTCGTGGCATGGAGGAGGTGCCAGCTACAGTTCCGTGTCCCAACTGCTCACGGCTCCCGTGCCACCGTTTAGAACTTGACCGTTTGACCGAGGGAATACCTGCGTTGACCAAGGGCATACGTGACTGGTTTGGCTCAACCAATAGCATACGATCCATGTGTACATCCAACCCCACATGCCCATGTGGCTCGTTCCTTGAGAAGACACGTGGAGCATATCAAACAACAAAAAGGCTGCGGAATCTCTGAACAGCTGCGGAATTGCTGAACAGCTGCGGAAACTCTGTTTATATGTCAAAAATCTAAACCAACAGTAAAACATAAGCAAAGTTAACTAATTATGCTTAAAGACATCAAATGTAATGATCTGGGTAAGTTTATGCGGAAAATAGAGCAAAAGAGAGGGATAAGTGAGGAAAAGTTGTAGGTAATGATGGATAATCAAGTGCAAGTTAGAGGCTCTACATACCCCCACTACGAGGGTGTTGCATGTCCTCATGCAAAAAAAACATTGTTTAATCCACCTGTTGAGATGCCTCTGCTAAGACATCTAGTCTTCTCCTCTTCTTCTGTGTGGCCACATTGACTCTTGGTCTTTTCATCAAACATCTGAATTTTAAATTGATCAAAGCTCTGCTTAACTTCCTGCATTTCTTCTTGAGCTTTTTGTTTTCCTTTTGCCAAAGGCCCATATGAAGCATGGTATTATCTTGGATCATCTTGTCCACATTGCTTTGTTCCTTCAGTTTTTCATTTTCTTGTTTGATGTGGCGATTTAGTACCTCTAGCTCAAATACTTCTTGCTTCAGTGATTGAACTTGATGTTCAAGAGGTAGAACAGTGCTTGGGCTAGCAACAGCTTGTTCTAATGTTTCCAAGTAGTTATATACTCTCTGCTGGTCTGGGTCAATCTCTGATGACCTCCTTGGACTAGGCTCACACTCAAATTCAAGTTCATGTTCAAATTCAGGCTCGTGCTCAAAAAGACTTTCCTCACGCGGAGGGCTAGTCTCAACCTGCTCAACATGTGGAGAGCTTTTCTCAAAGTCAAGTCTTGTAGCAACCTTTTAGGTGTGCTCAAGTCAATAAAGAATGACTCTTTGTTCTTTATGGCCCCCATTTTGCTTTGTAACCTGCTGCTCCTTCTCACGGTGGTGATGCTCTGTTTTTCTTTTTGTTGCTTCTGTTTTTGTTTTTGCATCTTCTTGGAAAGGGTGGCCTCATGAAGTTGGGCCAACCTATGTGCCAATGGCTGAGTGTCCTCTTCACTGGAATTCTCAGGAGTAAGGTAGGTTTCTTGGGCTATGGCTTTTCCTTTATCTTTCTTTTGCTTCTTCCTATTCTCCTTTTTCTTTTGAGCAGCTTCTTGTACAATTTCTTGCAGGGTTTCTGTAATGATTCCTTGGGCTGTTTGATCAATGTCTACAGCAGGTTCAGGGTCAATTTCATGTTCAGAATGATGGGCAACATTTCCTTCTTCAACAAGGTCTTGGACAGTTTCTTCTTGGACAGCAGTTTCAGGGGTAACCTCTTCTCTTTTTCTTCTACTCTTTCTAGGCACTGAGGCTTCTCCTGCCTCTTCGAAGTGGTTTCTCACAAGGAATCTTTCCCAGGTATCCCTTTTGGCTTTTAATTGTTCTTCAACTAGTATTTTGACAAGCCCATGATGGTATAAATGTGGCTCAATGTTTCTTGGATTTCTTTGGACTATTGAGCACATTTTTCTAAGGCTTGAGAGTAAAAAGTATGGAAGGTTAATGTCATGCTCTCCTAAGAAATGCATCATAATTTTGGCATGATAGACATATAGAACTCCAAACCTTCCCTCACATGTAAAGAATTTTTGTACTAGTAGAAGCAGAGCTGTCCATTCTTCTTTGACAAGATTAACAGGGATTCCTTTTGTAAAGATGCTAGTGTCCATACCTGGATTCTTCAGAATTTGCTTCCATTGCTGGTCTTATACTGATCGGTTTTTGAACCATCTCTCCCCAGTTTGTGGTAGTGAAGTGGCCTGTGCCAAACTGCTCTCGGTGACTGTGAATTTCAGATCTCCTATCTCCACTTGGTTGTCTTTCTCTTTGAAAGAACGTGCAAAAGTCTTTGTGACCTCTCTATGATACCCCTTGAATTTTTGGATGCACTGGAGCCAATTTGCCTTTTGCAAAGGGTCTTTGACTTGGGGATATCCTTCCAGAAATTTGGAGCCCTATGGCTCTGCCCTCAGAAGTTTACCCATCGATTCTCTGGCTCTGTTTTAATACTCTTGAGGAAGGGTTATACGGTTTCAACAGTGGCTTTAACTCAACAGCTTTACGGCTTCAACAGTGGTTTTCACACAGTAGACTTACGGCTTCAACACAACAGCCGTAATACATTCACAACAGTGGTCAAAGTTTAGCAGAGGAGATAAACGAAACAGAGTATGGTTACGATGACAGAGTGGTGAATAAGGCAGAGCAGTGGAAAGCAAGGAAAATGCGGAAGTGAAACAACTGCGTGAATGAGATAATACATGCGTAGGAGGGTTATGAATGATGGGAAGAAACGGTTAAGTCCTTCGACTTCGGTCATGAGTGTACATTTGGCTGCAGAATCATAACACAGAGAGTCGTAGTACAATTGTCTACGTCACTTAGGTACGAAAATTTAAATGGAAACGCAGCCGCGTGTGGGCTTTTAAATCGTGATGAATGGTGGCTGTTAAGGCTGAGAGATACGGGGATTTCGGTCGAGTAATGGAGAGGATTGGCAATCATTACATTGAATGGCAAAAAACACAACCCGTAAACTATGCAAAATGTTATAACCATAGGTTTAGAAATTAGATCATACCTTAGGTGTCCGCATTTTGATTCCTTTTGCTTATCTGACATTACCCTTTCATTGTTTGTTGCTGCTACATGACCTTTCAATTTTTGCTGATGACCTTTGGACTGCAGATTCCTTCTTTAAACAGACTGTGTTTTTTTTATGCAGGTACAGAAAGTGTATTGGCTGCGGAATTGGGATATTGGCTGCGGAATTGCTCCTCAGCTGCAGAAACTGCAGAAATACCCTTCTGACTGCACAAAACAACTTTAGCTGTGTAAAAATAAATCTGACAATGACTTTATTGATGGAATGGAATGTAATGGATGGATGAATGGAAAGAAATGAGGTGGAGTGAGAGTGGTTCAATGAATAAGATGGTAAATGAAGTGGATGAAATGGCGAAATGAGATGGAAGAGAGAGAGAGATTTTTTTTTTGGAAAACATGAGGTGTCAGGTGACCCTGGTTTTCACCTCAGGTTTTCTGCATAAGACTGCCAATCAGAGATTGGTTTTCAGGCTTATACACTTATTCTTTTTTTTTCTTTTCTTTTTTTTTTCTTTTTTTTTTTTAGAAACCAAAGATTAAGCTGATGGAGGAGAAGAATCCTTCTCCACCAACCTGATTGCAGAATCTTCTTTAAACAACTTGACAAATTCCTCTTTTGAGAGTGGCCTCTGGTAGACTTTCAGGCGATGGCCATTCACAATAAGAGGAGTATGAAATTCATCAATAGTTTTCACTCGAACTGCTCCATTACTAAAGACTTCATCAACCTCATATGGCCCAAGCCAATGAGTTTGAAATTTTCCTTTGAAGTCCTTAAACTTTGAATCAAACAATAGAGCCCAATCTCCTTTCTGAAACTTTCTTTCTTTGATATGACGATCATGCCATTTAGATCTTTGGTGCTGAACTAGATCGGTCCTTAGAATTGCATCTTGTCTTATTTCATCTAGCTCATTTAGCTGGTCCATTCTGTGTTTTTGGGCTTCTGAGAGGCTCATTCCCAATTGGACTGCCATCTTGAAGGTCTTGATTTGGAACTCAATGGGAAGCATGACTTCCTTCCCATAAACAAGTTCATAGGGAGAATGTCCTGTTGTGTTCCTCCATGTCGTTCGATAGGCCCATAAGGCTTCAGGAAGCCTTTCCGCCCAATCTCTTCTATGAAGATGAACAGTCTTGGTGATGATGCCTTCAAGAACTTTATTGGTAGATTCCACTTGGCCATTGGATTGCGGATGGTAGGGAGTAGATGTTCTGTGCTTGATCTTATATTCCTCCATCAGCTTCTCCATCAATTTAGATGTAAATTGGCTGCCCTGATCTGTTACAATTTCCCTTGGGACACCAAAACGAGTGAAAATATCCTCAAAAAGAAATTGAACAACTGAATTTTCAGTGGCAGAAGGCAATGCCTTGGCTTCTACCCACTTAGTAACATAATCAGTACAAACCAGTATATACTTCTTTTGCTTTGATGGTGGATTAATTGGCCCAACGAAATCTAGAGCCCATTTCCCAAAGGGTTCGATGCATACCTGAGGCTGTAGTGGCATTTCATTTGAAGGAGTTGGTCTCCCAACTCTCTGGCAGCTGTCACACGTTCTAACATACTGCTTTGCATCTTTAAAGAGAGAAGGCCAATAATATCCTAGAGAAAGGATTTTATAGGCTGTCCTCTTGTCAGCAAAGTGCCCGCCGCATGGTTCATCATGACATGCCTTAAGGATGTCAGGCATTTCATCTTCCCGAACACACCTTCTGATTATACAATCTGGCCCTGTTTTGAACAATTCATTAGAAATCCAAGAATAATGTGAACTCTCCTGAATGATTTTCCTTTTCTCATTAGGAAATAAGTGTAGAGGAAGCTTCCCTGTAACTAGATAATTAGCCATATCTGCATACCAAGGAGTCTTGGTGGTTACTGCAAACAAGTATTCATCTGGAAACTTATCTTCTACTGGAGAATCCTCATTAGTGTTTTGGATTCTAGACAAGAAATCAGCTACTGTGTTTTGTTTTCCAGGTCTATCTAACACAGTAATGTTGAATTCTTGTAAGAGTAAAAGCCATCTTGTAACTCTACCATTAGTAACAGGTTTGTTCATTAAATATCTTATGGCAGAGTGATCAGTATGGACAAAGGTTTCATAGCCGGTTATGTAGTGTCTAAACTTATTGATCGCATGTACCACAGCTAAGAACTCTTTTTCTGTAACAGTATAATTTAACTCAGTGGGAGTCAAATTCTTACTTGTATAATAAATGGCATAAGGGATCAAATCCTTTTGTCCCAAAACAGCTCCTAGAGCTGTATCTGAAGCATCAGTAGAAATGTGGAAAGGGAGTTTCCAATTTGCCCCCCTTAAGATGGGTGCTTCAGATATTCTAGTCTTTAAAGCTTCAAAGGCAGATTGACACTCAGGATCCCATTTGAACTCACAGTCTTTGGTAAGCAATTTGAAAAGAGGAGATGCTATCTTAGTGAAGTTTTCAATAAATCTTCTGTAATATCCAGTAAACCCAAGAAAACTTCTAACATCTTTCTGGAAATTTGGAACAGGTAACTTAGAGATGACTTCAACTTTGGATCTATCAACCTTAATCCCATCTCCTGAAATATGATGTCCTAAAACAATCCCTTCAGTAAACATCATAAAACACTTTTCATGACTTAAAGAAAGATTTGTTTCCTTACATCTTATCAGTACTTTTTCCAAATTTTCCAAAGCTTCTTCAAATGTATTACCATAAACTGTGAAATCGTCCATGTATACCTCTACACAATCATGAATCAGATCTGAAAAGATTCCTAGTACAGCTCTTTGAAATGTAGCGGGTGCATTGCACAATCCAAAAGGGACTACTCGGTAGGCAAAAGTTCCCCAAGGACAAGTGAATGTGGTTTTGTCTTGATCTTCAGGTGCTACCTGAATTTGATTATACCCACTAAAACCATCCAGGAATGAGAAATACTTTTTACCTGCTAAAGTGTCTAGTACCTGATCAATAAAAGGTAGAGGGAAATGATCCTTTAAGGTTGCCTTGTTCAATTCTCGATAATCAATGCAAACTCTCCATTTACCATTCTTTTTGGGCACTATAACCAAGGGAGAAACCCATTGGCTATCTGAAATGGGGTAAATGAAGTTTACCTTGAGCAATTTCTGGAGTTCTTCTTTCACGATTTCCCTAAGGTTTGGATTCATCCTTCTTTGTGGTTGCCTAATAGGTCTGCTGTTTTCTTCAATATAGATGTGATGAATACAAGTCTTAGGATCGATTCCTTTCATGTCAGTGTATTCCCATGCAAATGCAGTGGAATGTTTTTGCAAAAGTTTAGTTAATTCTTCTTGTTGTGGTCTTTCCAAGTTTTTGTTAATGTTCAATGTTTTTCCTGGAAGGATTTCAACTGTAGAACTACCAAACTCTTCCATTGAGAAGAGAGACATCTGTCTAGAGGAGAGATATTCAATGTCTGCATCTAACTGAAACTGTGTAGAGTCATATTCTAAAGGTATTTCAAAATTTTCTAATGTATTTAGAATTTGACTATCCTCACTGATCTCAGAGATGGTTAGAACAGGTTGAATAGTATCCTCATCATCAACCCACTCATCTTCTCCTATTTCTGTTATTGCCTTTGCTGGAGGATACAAGTTGAATTTCTTGGTGGAATTACCATCTGATATATACATGTCCCCAGACCTACAACTTATGAAAGCATCAGCTGTGGCCAGCCAAGGTCTTCCTAAAATAAGAGGATGTCCTCCTAGATTGTTCTTGGGAGTTAAAATCATAAAATCAATTGGATATTCCCAAGAATCTAGGGAGACTGGAATGTCTTCCAATACACCATCAGGTTTAATGATTGATCTATCTGCAAGTTGCAGTAAAGTAGGTGTAAAGAGAAGGTTAGGAAGCTTTAACTGATCCATGGTCTGTCTACTCATGATGTTGATAGCGGCTCCTAAGTCAATCAAAGTATTTGGGATTTCAACCCCATTAATATGAGTTTTGACAATAGGGCTACCGGGGTCCACATATTTTTGCATGGTAATCTTACCCATCATAATGTCTGCAATTTTTCCAACTAGATGTATCCTTTTGGTATCTCTGGTTCTCTTTCCTGTTTTCTTCAAACTCAACTCCTTTATTGTCTTCGCTAGAATGGGAATTTCCTTAATGGCTTGTAACAAGGGGATCTTGATACAGACATTCTTCAATTCATATAGAAAACTATAGTCAGGCACCCATATTTGCTTTTCCACTCCTTTGTCAATTTGTAATCTTTCAGGAAAAGGAGGTGTAGCTAAAGGTGTAGGTTGCTCAACTATGGGAGTTGTAGAGGTTGATTCTTTTTCTTTTTCTTTTTGGATATTTTGGTTTTGAAGTGATACTTCAGAACCCTTATTGACTTTGAGAGATTCTTCCTCAGAAATGCTTGGTTGTTGAATACTTGTAGAAGGTTGATCTAAGATTCTACCTGATCTGAGTTGTACTTCATTGAGAGGAACAACCATATAGGTAGGGAATGGTTGACCTTCCATCATGTAAGCATTTTGAGGGTTCCTATTATTTGGATTTGGTAATGGCTGAGAGGGAAGTTGATTTGATTTCTGCTGGGATTGAAGCGATAGTTGAGAATTTTGATTTTGTGGAGGAGGTTGTTGTTGTTGAGGGTATGGCAATGATAGTTGTTGACCTTGATTTGGAAGTTGTGGAGCCTGCTGATTCTGAAATGATGGAGGATATTGATAGAATTGAGCAAATCTCCCATAAGGATTTTGCATGCTTTGCATCCATGCTTGAAAAGCATTTTGAGGTTGAGGCCAAGGTTGTTGCCAAGGATTCCAATTTGGTTGGGATTGAGAATTCATAGAGTTGTTAAACCCTTGATTCTGTTGCCCTTGCCAAGGTCTCCTTGCAATAAAACAGAGAGATTCAAGTGTATTTGGATCCTCTTGAAAGACTGCTTTGAGGCCAGGTATTGAAGGACAATCCTTAGTCTCATGAGTTTCTGAGCAAATTACACATGTTTCTACAACGTGTGTGTCCAAGGGACATTCCCTTAAAGCATGTTTCTTTCTACATTTCGGGCAAAAAATGGCCAAAGCCTCAGCTTCTGCTTTTTGTTTATTGTGAATCTTAAGGGTATCTAGTTGTTCACTAAGACTCCCTAAGATGTCAGTTTTGAATTCATCAAGCATATTGCCGATTTCAGCCCTACTTACTGATCCTGTTGCAGATTTATTTGCTCTAAGGAGAGAAGGATCTCTAGGCCCTTTTTGAGTTTTTGATTTGCCTCTTGAGAGATGGATACAAAGTTCTGCTATATCATTGAGTGAAAGTTGAGAAATATCCCCTTTCCCCATCATGTTTAAGATATCTATCCATTCATCCCTAATGGCTTTTAATAAGAGGGCTTTTAAGGTCTCTTCATCCAAGCTACTCATTTTTGCTCTTTTCAAGTTATATTGAAATCTTTCAAGTAAATCTTCTAAGCTCTCATCTTCTCTTTGTATCATTTTAAAAACCTCGTCCTTGTGATTAGTAGGCATACAATAGTCCAAATACCTATCCAAAAATGTCTGTTTCATTTCATCCCAAGACCTAATGGATTGAGTGAGTAACCCCATGAACCATTTCAAGGCTTGATCCTTCATTGTTGAAGGGAACAATTTGAGTTTCTGAGAGTCATCCAGGTAGTCATAAGTTCGACACACCACTTCAAACTCAAATAAAAATGTTTCAGGGTCCTCAGTTCTTAACCCATGGAAATTTGGGAGGACAGATGGTGATATGTTTTTCATAGTGGCTCGGGAATCCTCATTAACAATGGGAAACCCAAATGAATTATCCCCATCTCTATTTCCTCCTCCAAGGGGACCTCTACCTCCATTATTGTTGTTGTTTCCTCCTCCTCCTCTACCTCTACCTCTACCACCTCCTTCTTCCTCTGCCATGATGGTTCTCCTAGGGATTTCAAAATCTTTTGGTTCCTCTACAAAAGGTGAATGAGAAGAGATTTCTCCTTCTTCTTCAGATGATTCCACTTCCTCAATTACAATTGGTCTTTCTGTAGGAGAAAGAGAAGAGTCTCTTCCTGGTTCAAATTCAATAGAAGGTGTAGGAGAGTCAACTCTTGGCTCTTGAATTCCAGGAATTCTAGGACTAGGAGTGTCGGTTGGAGATAAGGGAGGTGTCTCTTGTCTATCCCTTGAAGCAGATGGACTTGTAAAAATTGAACTTCGAGCTCTAGCTAAAAACCTTCCCCTAGAATCTCTAGCTCTATGCATGTCATTTTTTATTATTTTTCTTCAAGTCAAGTTAATAGTTCTTTTTCTGATCTTCCAGTTCACTCTAGGTGCAAGAAGAGAGCATACTCAAGAAACCACCAAATCAATAACTTTCTCTTTTCTGATCCTCCAGATCACCTTGAAGTGCAAGAGGAGAGCATACTTTGATAGGTTATCAACTTCTTTCCTTGAATTTTTTATGTTTTTTTTCTAAGAATATGGCTACTTAATTTCACTTCCCCGGCAACGGCGCCAAAATGTTTAGTCAATTTAGTGTTTCTAAATTGATGTCATTAATTGTCAACCCGGGGCTCGTAAGCTGATGAAGTGAAGGTGTACTATATGTACTTAAGCAACCTCTTAGATCTTTTTGTCGTTTGGGGGTGTTGTTTGTGGTCAATTTATCTTCCTAAGATGGAATGGAGATTTTATAAACAGATGAGTGAGTGTGTGTGTAAGGTGATTTCTAAATGAGTGAGTGTGTGTTATAGGTGATTTCTAACTACCTTCTAAACCTTGCAAAGAAAAAAAGCTTGAAAGAAATAAATAACTTGAAATGAACTGAAAGCAAAGAACCACTTTCTAATGGCACTAGACACTATTCATGCTGCTGCAAATAAAAAGGTAAGAAAACCACTTTAAAAACCAATGATAATGTTTATCTCTTCCTAACTCTCTGCTTCCAACATATGGTACTATGTAAAACACGATTAGGAAGTAGTTAGAGATGAGTTTAAAAAGTGATCAAAAATGGGAAAAATCTACTTTAAAGACTAGTTATAATGTTCAGCTCTTCCTAACTCTCTGCTTTCAGCATATGGAATTATGTGAAGCACGATTAGAAAGTAGTCAAAGATTAGTCTAAAAAGTACTCAAAGCCAACTGTAATTTATTAGTATTCTGATCTCTAAAAGATGAACAACTTATGATAAAGAGACCATCAATATGTTAACATACAACTTTGAGAAACTAAACTAGAAATCAGCTATGAAAATAGAGTAAAGGCAGCAACTTTGAATATGTCAACTGAAAATACCATCAGATATAAAGCAAATACACAAAGACAAAACAATCCCGGGTTAAAAACCTGCAAAAACAATACTGATCAGTTTAAAATGAATGCTGGAAATAAAATGACATGAAATCAAATGGTATACTATTATACATGATAAAAGAAATAAAGATTGCTGAAAGCATGAAAATGAAATCAAACACTATGTACACGGGCTGTCATAGATGGGGGCCCTCCATCCACGCAACCAACTTAAAAGATCAGCTACGAAAAGGTGAACAGAACAGTCTTCTTTTTATAAAACCAGCATGTCAAAATACAGTGAAAAGTGCTGTAGGAACAGCCTTCTAAAACAGAGTTTTTATAACAGAATCAGCGCAGCAATTACAATAATCAAAAAGCTAATCATAAACGTTGGCACACGCTTTATTTATAAGCACAGAAGCAACTACTCTCTGCGTGAACTAAGCAACTACAGCCTAACCTATTAACTACGCAGCAACACGCAGTCTTAGCTAATTAGCTTGTGCAACAAACACGTAGGTAACTCCGTGCACTTTTGAGGGAAACGGTCATCATGGGAGACAAATCTATGCTTGGATCCTGTCTTTAGCTGTCCTCGTGGCATGGAGGAGGTGCCAGCTACAGTTCCGTGTCCCAACTGCTCACGGCTCCCGTGCCACCGTTTAGAACTTGACCGTTTGACCGAGGGAATACCTGCGTTGACCAAGGGCATACGTGACTGGTTTGGCTCAACCAATAGCATACGATCCATTTGTACATCCAACCCCACATGCCCATGTGGCTCGTTCCTTGAGAAGACACGTGGAGCATATCAAACAACAAAAAGGCTGCGGAATCTCTGAACAGCTGCGGAATTGCTGAACAGCTGCGGAATTGCTGAACAGCTGCGGAAACTCTGTTTATATGTCAAAAATCTAAACCAACAGTAAAACATAAGAAAAGTTAACTAATTATGCTTAAAGACATCAAATGTAATGATCTGGGTAAGTTTATGCGGAAAATAGAGCAAAAGAGAGGGATAAGTGAGGAAAAGCTGTAGGTAATGATGGATAATCAAGTGCAAGTTAGAGGCTCTACACCAAAGACATGGCTAAACCAAATCTCTCTTTCAACCAGTCACCCTTGTGCCATATTCCAAGCATGAATGTGGGATCTCATAGAACAACCAATCCAAGAACAACCAAGGGAATCCAGAGGTTAAACCACCTCCACCCTCACTAAACCGTGATCACACCAAAACTGGTGCTCCGATCACAACCAAACCGAACTTGGAATGCCATCCAAAATCCATCACTATCCTTGAGGAATTTTTTGTCTCCTTGTCTCTCAGGCTTTACCACAATCCAATCCCAGATCACTAGGCCCTAAACCGAGACCAGTCTCTCAGGCTTTACCGTAATCCAAACCCAGATCACTAGGCCCTAAACCGAGACTTCTCCCTCATGCTTTGTCGTGTATCCTGCCAAAACCAGTCAAGGTATTCCTAGGCCTTTGGGAATGAACCTTGAGACCACCTCGACCCTATATTTTGAAATCCATCCGACAAACCAAATATTAAAACTGAAATAAACATCCCAACACCATGGCATCCGGAAAAAGGCAAGGCTAGGCTGAAAACCACTGCCATAACCTGAAAAAACCATGTCACCGATAGCAAGAGAACCATACACTAACATGCAAAGCCATGCATGTCCAAACTAGCTAGGAAATCACACATGAAAAATGGTTACCTACAAGCATTCCTGTTAAAGTTGCTTGATCCTACTCTTCTTCCTTGATCCTTGCTTTCATTCCTTCCCCTTTGCTTGCTTTTCCTTCCTTGATCCAAAGCTAGAGTGCTCCAAGAAAACTCTAAGTGACCAAGAGGGAGAGAGAGGGAGAGAATAATGAGAGAGATCCAAACTTGAACTGGCAAAAGGTTAGCAAAAGCTTGCCCACTAATCTTTAGAAGCCTTTTTATTAATGAGGCCTCAATTTTCTTCATTTTTCATTATTTTCTTTCAATTTCCTCCTCACATGCAACCTGTGACCTTTCACCTTACTTTTCTCCTAATTTCATTTATTTTCATAAATAAATGTGTCAAAATGCCTTTTTTCCTTTTAATTCCTTTTGCAATTTTACTTAGCCAAAACACACATCTAGTGATTCCCACTAGGATATCTTTGCCCAACATTCAGCTTGGAATAAGTGTCCCTTAACCGTGGTCTTATTTTTCCTTTATTAACTTTTATTACATGAAATTTTCATTAGGGATGTTACAGAACCCTCCCCCTTGGGGAACACCATCCTCGGTGTTAAACCACACCAAGAACTTAGTAAAACCACTAAAAAACAAACATACTTCCCATGGAGCTTTATAACTTAGCTCGTTGTAGTATTTACAATGAAAGGCCTGCTCAAAAGCAAAACATCATGACAACATGACAATATAATAACCATACCGCTTATTGGAGCTTTATAACTTATCTCATGACGATATTTACATCCATATACAAATATAGATATACCAAAACATCAACAAAACATATACGACATCAAACCAAAAATATTTTTCCTCAACCGGCAAAAAATGAAGGATACAAGACTCTCATCTGATGCTCCATCTCCCATGTAGCTTCTTCAAGCCCAAAGTGTTTCCACTGCACTTTAACTTGCTCTATGGCTCTTTTCCTAAGCATGATATGTTTCCACTGCAATATGCACTGAGGCTCCGGATGGAACTCTCCTTCTTACTCCACCTGCAATACAAACAAATCAATAACATGATCGAAAACCATTATATACTTCTTAAGAAATGAAATATGGAAAACATCATGGACTTTCATTGTTGGAGGTAGTGCAAGTCGATATGCCACTGGTTCAATCCTCTCAAGGATCTCGAAAGGCCCGCAATACCATGGTGCCAACTTTGCACATGAACCAATCCTCAAAGAGTTTTTCTTGTGCTTGATGCACAAACACACATTCTCCCCAACCCAAAACTCCTTGAACACCCTATAATGATCCGCATAAATCTTCTATCTATCTTGTGCTACCTTTATATTCTTCTTTATAACCTGCATTTCCTGCTCCATGTCTACCAACATGTCTGGTCCAATAAGTACCATGTTCACTGGATCACTCCAGCTGATGGGAGTGTTACAACTCCACCCATACAATGCCTCAAAAGGACTCATCCTCAATGACTCCTGATAACCATTGTTGTATGCGAACTCAACCAATGGAAGATACTCCTCCCATTTCTTCTGCTGGTGCATCACGTACATCCTCAACATATCCTCCAAGATCTTGTTGACCCTCTCTTTATGTCCATATGTCTGCGGATGATAAGTTGTGTTGAAGGCCAACTTTGTACCTAAACCTACAAATAACTCCTTCCAAAATTTGGAAGTGAACTTCACATCCCTGTCCAACACAATCTTCTTTGGAACACCATGCAGTCTCACTATCTCTATGAGGAACACCTGTGCTACCACACTGGCTGAATATGTATTCTTTACTAGAATGAAGTGAGCTACCTTGCTCAATCTGTCAACCACAACCATAATAGAGTCATGCTACTTTACTGTCCTCGAAATACCTATGATGAAATCCATGGAAATGACCTCCCATTTCCATTCTGGAATTGCTATAGGTTGTAGTAAACCACCTGGATGTTTACATTCCACCTTTCCCTCCAGACAATCTAAATAGATAGCCACGAACTCTGCCACTTCCTTCTTCAGATTCAACCAATAGTAGAACTTCTTCATCGTTGTCATCGTCTTTTGATATCTTTGATGACCCAAGTATGGCTTAGCGTGAAATTCCCTCAAGATAAGCTTCTTAAGCTCACTGTAATTCGGTACATAGATCATATCTCTAAATCTCACCAAACCATCTTCCGTGAGATGATAGTTTGCATCCTAATCACCTGTACCTATACCTGTACTTGTACCTGCACCTATACTTGTACCTACACCTATACCTGTACTCTATTGTAACCTGTGCATAATCTCCATGTATTTGTCATCCCGCTGTCCTACCTGCAAGATCCTATCCCATAACTTTGTCCCATAAGAGCTCATAGTTGCTATATGATTTACCTGTACCTTCCTACTAAGAGAATCCGCAACTCGATTCTCCTTCGCTTTGATGTGTATGATCTCAAAGTTGAACTCACTGAGGGTAGCCAACCATCTAGCTTGTCTGGCATTTAGATTCGGTTGATCAAACAAATATTTCAACCCACTTTGATCGCTCATTAATGTAAACCTCCTGCCAAGAAGATAGTGCCTCCACATGTTCAATGCGTGTATAATCATTGTTAGCTCAAGATCGTGCGTTGGATAGTTCTGCTTGTGCTCATTCAATTTTCATGACTCATAGCACACTACCTACCCTTCTTACATGAGAACTCCACCAAGTCCTCTCTTGCAAGCATCTGTACACACTACAAACTCCTTGTCTGGATCCACAATCTTTAGCACTGGTGCATGTGTCAACAACTGCTTAAGTTGCTCAAAACTAGCTTCACATTCTTTTGTCCATTCGAACTTCTTACCTTTCCGCTGCAATGATGTGATAGGATATGCAATGTGTGAGAATTTCTTGATGAACCTCCTGTAGTAACCTACCAATCCCATAAATGATCTCACCTCATCCACATTATTAGGAGTTTCCCACTCCATAATAGCCCTTATCTTTTCTGGATCCACTACTATGCCATCCTTGGAGACAACATGCCCCAAATAATGTACCTTTGTCTAAAAGAAGCTACACTTGCTAAGTTTAGCATACAATTGATGCTCTCTTAGCAACCTCAACACTACTGCTAAATTCTCGACATGCTCTTCCCCGTTTTTAAAATATACCAGTATGTCATTAATGAATACAATAAAAAACGTGTCCAGATAAGGATGCAACACACTATTCATCAAACACATAAATGTAGCTGGAGCATTACTCAAACCAAATGGAACAACAACAAACTCATAATGCCCATACTTGGTCCTGAACGCAGTCTTGAAGATATCCTCTTCCTTGATGCGTACCTGATGGTATCCTGATCTCAAGTCGATCTTAGAGAACACTGATGCTCCCTTCAACTAATAAAACAAATCATCAATCCTCGAAAAAGGGTACATGTTCTTGATCATTACTTTGTTCAGTTTTATGTAGTCAACGCACAATCTAAGAGTACCATCTTTCTTCTTCACGAACAACACTGGCACACCCCAAGGCAATACACTTGGCCTAATGTACCCCTTGTCCAACATTTCCTTCAACTGCAACTTTAACTCAACCAACTCAGGTGTGCTCATCCTGTAAGGTGCTTTTGATGTTGAGGCTACCCCTGGCACCAACTCAATAGAAAAGTCTACCTCCCTATGAGGTGGCAACTCTGTAATGTCCTCAGAAAATACATCCTGAAATTGCTGCAAAACTAGGTACCTGCTTAACACATCGGCATCCTCAACCTCCTTACCCTTGTCACTAGAAATTTGTACTGTAAACATCACTCAACCTTTTCTGCAACTACATTTAGCCTGCATAGCAGTAACCATCCTCACTAATGTAGGCTTCTTCTTCCCCTACAATTTCTTCTTTTCCCCACTATCATCCACACACTCAATGGCCTTGTTGAAGCAATCCACTTTGGTTTTGTGAAGGTATAGCCAATCCATACCAAAATCATACTATATGAACCCAATGGAAATACATTCAAATGTGATGTTGTAGGCATGCCATTTAACTCAAATGCACAAGATCTTACCCAATGGTGAACTCGCTTCTTTGTACTTGTAGCCAACTGTACCAACCAAGATTCTGCATGCACTTCTTTTCTCAAACCACACTTATCCACTAGGCCAGGATTAATATAACTATAGTTATATCCATGATCAATCAAAATAGAAACAACTTGATCACAAAGCTTACTGTCCATCTCAATGATCGATGCTTGATGATCCGCCTACTTGTTGTCCACAGCTGCATAGATCTGAGGAATGTTATGACCAACATCACCAACTGTATGCGCCTCCTAAGAACTGTAGATCTGGGGTCTAGCACCACTCTGATACTGCGGACAATCCCTGTTATGATGATCCTTACCACATATCCAACACTGCAATGGTTCCCTACCACCACCTCTATCTTGCTGCTCTCCACTCCCTTTCTCAGTTGTATTGAATTTCTTGTAAGGAACTGCATTTTCTTTCTCACTTTCATATTGAGGTCTTCCTCTCTTTGGCTTCCATTTTCCTTTAGCTTTCTCATTTCTTTTCAAGTCATGTTTGGGATCAACTTTGCGCTTCAAATGCTCAAAACAATGCTTCAGCTTACAGATGGCCTCCTCCAATAATCTAGGCTCATCGAACTCAATCTGGTCTCCATATGCAACTGGAAATCCACTGATGAATCTCTGAACCTTTGCCTTCTCCTCCCTGAGGTAAGGCAATATCTCAACAGCTCCAAAAATCTGCTAGCATAATCATCATCTGTCATAGAACCCATTCGCAACTCATAAAAATCCTTCGCTGTGTCATCATAGTACCTCTAAGATAAGTACTTCTTCTTGAAGAGCCTTTCAAACACATGCCAATTCAAATCTTCCTCATGTATACCTTTGACATTCTTCACGTCTTCCCACCAAATATCTGCTTTACCTTTGAGACTGAAAGTGGCTATTTTGCTTTCATGTTTTATGAGTAATAATGTAATCAAAAGAATTTCTTAATACCTAACAACTATGCTTCTGCATCCTATGATTTCTTCATCTCTCCATCAAATATAGGTGGCTTTGCCTTCTTAAACTCATCCGAAAAGTATCCCTTATCACTCCTACTGTAAGGATGATGACGATGGTGATCATGATGTCTATCAAAACCAGAACTAGAATAGTACTTATGTCAATCAACTCTCCTATCTGGAGTGTCCAATAGCTTACCATCTCTTATCATGTCAGATATATCCGACTTGTGTCTACTAGGAGACCTACTACCATATGCCCCATTAGTTCTGTCCTCATGTCCAAGGCTTCTCCGAAGTGGTCCATATCGCTACAAATCTGACAAACTCTGAAGTAATATCGCATTCACCTCTTCTTGTTTCTCTTGTGCCTGCATGATTTTTTCATTGTCTGCTTTGAAACTCCTTATTTCTTCCTTCAGGCTTCTCAATGTGTCTGTTAGGTCAGAAGAGTGCCCCACACCATGCTGCCCATCTGATGCATAGGGAGATTCTATGTATTCTACCACCTTGCTAGCCATATGATCTCTTTCCTGCAAGGCATACTATGTCAGCTAAACCAAATCACAATAAACCAACGTACCTTAGCATAATTCGAGGAGGATACCTTGTTTGCAAGATCATCAATCAACGTGATACATGTATAACATAAAATATAACAAAATGTAGACATATATCAAATAAGTGTATCAATGTATAAACACCATTCTAGCTAGGGTCCAGTCATCAATGCAAGGCCATATCAATGATGCATGCTATGACCTCATGCATGACAACAACCATTACTCCATTGCACACATTGCACATGCAACTATCAACATGCACAAGCAATGCCTAATCAACTACACATACGTATGAACGCATGTAGTCGATCATAAGTGATCAATTCTTCTAATCAACCTACAAGATTGATACATGTAATCAAAACATTCGAGAATTCACTTGACATACAAGGATGTAGTCAAACGACATATAATAAACATGTAAGCGACATATAACCATATGCAACCAGACATAAAATTTTGACAATGATACCACAAAATCACATAAAGTTCCTCATGACAGCCTTACTACAATCATGATCAACATGATGCAATGCAACAAACACATGGAATGCAAGTGTAAGAGACACACATGCAACTTACATGCATGCATAACCAACACTTTCACCCAAGGAGAGCGTAACCACGCTTTGATACCAATCTATAACACCCCCTCCTCCCAAGTCCACCCAAGCAACCAACTAGTCGAGAAAACATGTGATGAGAGAGGTTACTATAAGGAATTCAATCTCCTTGGTGACCTTAAGGAAATGGAATCGACGGAACTCATCAAACAAACCCATCCACATCAACAATTACACCTCCAGGAGACATGTCAACCACTCAGACACCTTGTCCCTGGGTCTCACTGATGTTTAAGTCTCTTAACCCAAAGTTGCTCTCATGCTATACGCAAGACAGTGACCAACAACTCAAAGTCACTCTCATAGGCCTCAGTGGCAACAACCATGGACTTTTGTCAGAACACCTTTGCTAGCGACTCTGAGATTTGAGCCAGTTTTCTAGCACAGAATCTTGGCCTCTGCCTAGAACTTGTTACAACCTTTAGAATTCATCAAAGGCATTATAACATTGTTGATAAATAAAAATCCAACTTCAGGACTAGGCATGAGCATCCCCAACTGAGACTGACATTTTTTCAAACACTTGGCATCAATGCAACCTACAGGTCTAGGATACAAGACAGAGCATAAATGACTGAAAGAACTTATGAAACATAATTAGAAGGATCACCTCCTTCTTCATTAAACTATCATATCATCAATTAGGTCTTGCATCCATCCATTTAACAATTACAAGGAAATCCATGAAATAACCATGACATGAACCAATCACATAATTATAACCAACATTAAACCATATAAATATCAGAGATATGAAAACCATTAAATCCACATATAAACAAGTACAAATTAAGAGAACTTAGTTTTTATTAATCATAGGCAAATCCGACCAGGTTCGGGACTTCCACGTACCACCTGACCATAGACATGGCTGAACCAAATCTCTCTTTTAGCTAGTCACCCCCGTGCCATATTCCAAGCATGAATGTGGGATCTCATAGAACAACCAAGGGAATCTAGAGGTTAAACCACCTCCACCCTCACCAAACCGTGATCACACCAAAATCGGTGCTCCGATCACAACCGAATTGAACTTGGAATGCCATCCAGAATCCATCTCTATCATTGAGGAATTTTTCGTCTCCTTGTCTCTCAGGGTTTACCCCAATCCAATCCTGGATTACTAGGCCCTAAACTGAGGCCAATCTCTCAGGCTTTACTGTAATCCAAACCCGGATCACTAGGCCCTAAACCGATACATTCATCCTCCATATTTACCGTGTATCCTGCCAAAATCGAGTAAGGGATTCCTAGGCCTTAGGGAATGAACCTTGAGACCACCTTTGCCCCGGATTCTGAAATCTATCCGACAAACCAAATCTCAAAACCAAAATAAACATCCCAACATCATGACATCTAGAAAAAGGCAAGGCTAGGCTGAAAACCACTGTCATAACCTGACAAAGCCATGCCACCGACAACAAGAGAACCATACATCAGCATGCAAAATCATGCATGTCCAAACCAGCTAGGAAATCACACATGCAAAAGGTTACCTGCAAGTATTCTTGCTGAAGCTGCTTGATCATGCTCTTCTTCCTTGATCCTTGCTTTCCTTCCTTTCCCTTTGCTTGCTTTTCCTTCCTTGATCCAAAGCTAGAGTGCTCCAAGAAAAATATAAGTGACCAAGAGGGAGAGAGAGAGAGAGAATAATGAGAGAGCTCCAAACTTGAACTGACAAAAGGTTAGCAAAATCTTGCCCACTGATCCTCATAAGCCTTTTTATTAATGAGGCCTCTATTTTCTTCATTTTCCATTATTTTCTTTCAATTTCCTCCTCACATGCAACCTGTGACCTTTCACCTTACTTTTCTCCTAATTTCATTTATTTTCATAAATAAATGTGCCAAACATGCCTTAGCCTTAGCCTTTGCCAATTTTCCTTAGCCAAAACACACATCTAATGATGCCCACTAGGATATCTTTGCCCAACATTTATCTTGGAATAAGTGTCCCTTAACCGTGGTCTTATTTTGTCATTATTAACTTTTATTACCTGAACTTTTCACCAGGGTTGTTACAGGCCCTGTTATGGGTGTGATTGAGGGCCCAGGGCAGAGAAGGAAGGGTCCATCTTAGGGTTTATCCACCCGGGATGGTTTCTCAGCCCCCAAGTGCCTTGTAGCCCCTATAAATTGTTGTGAAATGTCAGTTTTCCATCAATAGTCGACCCCGCTTCCTTAATGGGACCTAGGAGGTCGGGTCATGTCACAGTAGTCCTCAACTCATGTTTACCCCAACAAGGCAGCAAAAGTGTGTAAATTTTGGACGGGTGGTTATAGTTATGCAATTCTTTTGAACACATAAACATGGTTGTGTCAAGAGTGGAGATCTGTGGAATGCAAGGTAATGAGATGTTTCTGCACATGATGTTCATAAGAAAGTGACTAAGTATAAAATTCTTCGATACGACATATAATGCAAGGTGATGGTGATTATGCACAAAAGTAAGTCAAAGATAATGAGGTAATAAAATAACGTTATGAAAAGCTAAAAAAAAAAAATCGTTCCATGTCAAAATCATAGTGTAACTTCTAAATAAAAGGAACTAATTTTTTTTTTAATAATCTTATGTGATCCATGAAAGGTAATTGAATATGGCTTCAATTTTCTTTCTATTTGGAAACACTTTAAGCATGTTTCTTTATTGTTAGACTAAAATTAGAATGAAGCTATAAGATCATGGCATAGGACCCGTCATTAAAAAAGGGCAATAAAGATTCATATTCTATAATTTAATAAAAGAAATTATGAGCATTAAATCTTTTGTAAAAGGCTTTAAACTAAAGGATTATTTTATAAAGGTAGTTATATAACTGGATAAAGGAAGAACTAGGGAAAAATATAAAAGGAAGACATAAAGTCATTGAAGGGGAAGTTTTTTATGCAAGCATGGGAGACCAACACCCAAAGTAGCTCGAAGCACTAAGTTTACAACAAGTTGAGACCAATCGACATGTTGAGGTTTTCCATCACACTAAAACCCACATGCATTAGTAAACTTCCAAACCCTTACAATCACCTTGGGTAGGAAATTAGTCCCATGTTCCCAAGGTAGTGATTAGTCCATGTGATTGATTCCTAGAGGTGCGACATTTAATCCAACACATCGAAGTTGCCTCCATTGCAGAGATTCAATCTAGCCTCCTTCGTGATCGTAAATTCTTCTTATGCATTCCAAATATTTTTTTATTTCTATGTGACTATAGAGGTTTGTAATCATTGATTACAATTATGAACAAATTTAATGTTGACGAAGCCTCATTATTTTTACTCGGTGACTATCTTAAACATCATTTAATGAATGAACCGATTTGAAGAAACTACTTGTTCCTGAACTTGCATACTAGTATGATATACACTTATCGCTCAACATTCACGAAAGTGGTGTCTCTTAAAAATGAAATATTGTAAAGATTTGATGATTTAGGATTTTAGGAAATTATTTCTTTTAGAACTTCTATATGTGTAGGATATACATTATCACCCATCAATCACACAAATTTTATTTCCTAAAGAATCAATACTGTAGATATGTGCATTTGTTGTGAGCTATTAAGCTAAATGATTAATCTATGGTTTTCATGCATGCCATTAGTTTATTCATGTAAACTTAATACAATTTTTCTCTTATTAAATTACTAAAGAAAATACACACTATTACTTAGTATTTAATATATTTGTGTTCCTCTATGCTAATAAATACATATGTTATTCGTGAGACACATTTTCCTTTGAATATTTCATCCATTAACTTTTAAGTATTCGTGTTGTAGGAATAAAGATGCTTGTTGGAGTGGCCTTTATTCTTAGACTTTATTTCGAGTGTTTTAATGTCTCCACTCTATTATTAACTCTTTACTTTTCATCTTATCCACTATCATGAACTTGGAAATATAAAAGCTTAAATGAATTGTTATGAGATAATTCAAAATATTTTTCATTTGTGACACATTAAGGGCTACCCCTTTGGTCCAAGGGCCAACTTAGGACCTAAAGCCAAGAATTTTTCTGAACTTCCATACAATGCGTTGGCTTTGATACTTAATGGGGTCAATCCAAGGAACAAACACCCCAAAACCCCATATTAATATAACACTTCACACATCACTCTCTACCATAATGAAACCTAAAATTGAAAATAAAGTGTCTAATTTAATACAAAGTGATGCAAATATCAAAGACAAACAAAAAGGAACCCCAAACTTGATCATCCTTCCTACCATAATGAAGTTACAATTCTTAAGACACAATGATGATTGCTAAAGTAAGAATTAACTCACATGAACTATGTAGAAAAATCGACAAATGGAATCTTCCAAAAACTTCATGGAAAAAATTAAATTATAATTTGTGCAACTTATTGGAGATTGAAGTTGAAGTTAATTTCCTTCTCAAGTTCCATTTATACGATGATGATAGATGTTATTATTTTCATATATGAAATCACTACTTGGTTCATGAAATCCTAAACCAACCCAATAAACTAGCTTGGAGATTTTATTGTGAAAATAAACTCGCATAGAAACAACCAACTAAATACATAATTTCAAGATTTTTTTTAGCTCACTCTTTCTTTTCCAAGTCCTCCAACCAAGTTGTTCTAAACAACATCCAAACATATTATCATCATTGTCATTAATATGATGTGTATTCCATCTCCCCTAACCTTTGATATAATATGTAACATTTATATATAACACTTACTCCTTATTCCATAATAATATTCATATAAATATTTACCCACTACTAATATAATCCTTGATATTGTATGAATATAACCTTGAAATCTTAATATAACCCTTAATGTTTATTTATGATAACACACTATCCCTAACCCCCTATTAAAATAATTCATGACCCATTGACAAAAGCCATATCACATAACCCTAAATGTTACTCCAAATCCTTTTTCCTTGGCATAGCCTAATTGTTATACATAACTCCTCACCCCCATATTGATATAACCCTTAACCTTGAATATAACCTCTAACCACTATAAATATTATTAGCCATAACTTCATTTAATATGATCCATAATCTAACCATCTAGAAATATAACCTTGTACCACAACCCTTAATATACTAACCTTGTATTAATATTCATATAACTCTTGGTCCCTACAATAAATTATATATTCGACATATATACTAAATTTTATATTACTAGAATGTAGGGCTTACCCTATGGTACCTTATATACCTAGAATTTGTAAATATTTTTCTAATAGTAATTAACTTCTATGAATTACCTACTAATATATTTGGTTTGATTGGATTCCATAATTTATCATTTCTTTATCAACCCTTGACTATACATTGTTGAGTAGTTAATATATGTACTGCATCCATCTAATTGAAACCTACAATATACTGATATAACTAAAAAATATTACCTATCATGCTCTCCTAATCAGTCACTAATCGTTTTTTACCAATGTTTATGTTCTAATTTTCAATCTTACTATCCCACTATTTCCAGTTTAAGGGGCATAAGAAGGAGCACTAGATCTTGTTTTACATATATGTTGAAATGTTGAGAATATTGTTAAGAATATTTAAAGGTAAGGTTAATTTTTATATTCTTTATGTGAGATTGTTAGAAACAATAAAAAAAAATAGAGTTCCAAGGTCCTACTATAACTTTTAATGTTGAAATCTGATTAATGAAAGTAAAATGCAAGTAAAGATATATCAAAGTCAAATTCAATTCCAATTTTTTTTTTTGACAAATCACAAGTTATTTCAACATTAATATCTCAATTATATAAAAATAATGATAATTTGTAATGTCAAATTGGTCACCTGAGGTGTAGCTAGGGATGCAAGAGTGATCTAGATATGTGAAAAGATTTACAGTACATTAATTGCGTCATTATCAAATATGTTGTTTATGTTTCAATTTTGGAAATTTTTTGGGGATGCAATAAAGACCAATATTTCAAATATGAAGGTTATTATGGTAAGTAACATGGACATTATTATGGATACGACTCTAGTTGCTATTAATGAATTTAACAAAATTACCTAAATTACCATCCTAATAATGACTAATCCTTTTTTTAATGGAAAATTCAAAAACATACTATTTTGTGATATATATATATATATATATATATATATATATATACATATATATATATATATACATATATATATATATATACATATATATATATATATATATACATATATATATATATATATATATATATATACATATATATATATATACATATATATATATATATACATATATATATACATATATATATACATATACATATATATATATATACATATATATATATATATACATATATATATATACATATATATATATACATATATATATATATATATATATACATATACATATACATATATATATATATATATATATATATATGTTCTTCATACAAAATAACATATTAAATTTTTGAGCTTGTATGAACACTTTATTCTCCTCTACCAATTCTAATATGTGAATAATAGACTCTAGTGCGTATTTTTGCGGCTTTATGTAAGATCTCCGTACAAAGACCATAAATAATTTACATACATAAATAAAAAATTATGCTCTTATTCATAGGAATACGTTGTCAATTAGGGTTTAGCTTAGGTGATTGGGAGTAATGACGTTATCCTCCTTACCCGGGTTCATTTCCCACAAGTGTCATGTTGAGATCATAATGAGTATATTAATGCAATGGATTTGAGCATGTTGAGATCATAATGAGTATATTAGTGCAATGGATTTGAGTATGTTGAGATCATAATGAGTATATTAATATAATGAATTTGAGCCTTATTTTTTATTGAGTTGTAACTTGGAAAAAAATCCATAGAAATGTATTGAAATAACATGTAATGAAAGCTATAAATAATAATAAATTGACAGAGATATCCCTGCAAGGTCAAATTAACCTAAAAAGCTCAACCTTGGTTCAAATTGTAGACCCCAACTTCTTTACATGAAACTGAGATCACTAGTAATTATCTATCAACCACATGATGATAAATCTATTATCAAACTAATATCTAGTCATAAGATTCTATTTTTTTAATAAAGAAATTAAAATAATAATTCCTAAGCCAAGCTTATAAACCTTTAATTAATCATCACACTTCAAACATCTCTTAAACATATAATTTATATGCACACCTAAACATCTCGTAAAACATAAATGTTAGGTGCACTTTAAACATATCACTAGCATGCATTTATGGGTGATTACTATGAAGCAAGTGAGCTATAATTATTATAATGGTTTTAAGTTTTACTCTCAATTATATGAATTATTATATATAAAATTGAAAAGATTAAGATATTCATTGTAAAAAAATTATCTAGGTTTTATTTTCATGCTCAAAGATGTTCTTTGGCCACAATAACTCCTATCTACTTTTGTTTCTTCACATTTCTTTGATCTTATCTCTCTATGGCTTCACTACAAGCCATAATTGAATGAGGTGTTGGAAATATTGTAGCTATGCAAGGGAGTGGGTGGGGAGAATGAAATCCCTTATCAAGAAGTTAGTCCTTCCCCTTATCATAGTGCTTAATTCCATCTCTAAGAAGGTAGATTTGGGAATGGCTAGTGTACAATCAAATTCTTGACACAAGTAAGGTTAGTTTGCCCCTCCTAACTTGACAGATCTTACAACAACTTTTGAAGTCAAAATTTTGGTTAAGGGAAGTTCAATAGCATTTGTGCTTGTTTACAACGTTCGGCATTTGGGACTAATTTTTACATATGTACCAAAAAATCTCCACAGTTCTCAACATGCTATGCTGCCTTAATATTAAATACTAAAACCGTATACTTTCAAAGCTATGATAAGGCAAGCATATAGTTCTCTTTACTCATGATTAAATCCAAATTCTAGCCACGAAGAGACCCTAGAGTTAAATATAAGTTCAAAGAATGTCTTTGAATCCTTGGAGGATCATAGTGTAAATGCATTCATTTACAAATTTAACACCTTTATGACCTCTTGTAAATGATGTACTATCATGGATACAAGAAATTGTATTTGAAGTTATATTATTTTTTTATCTAATGTTTTTTTCCATTGTATTCTTCAATAATCCAGGATAGACAAAGCATGATTTAAAGAGAGGTCCTTGGTTTTGGGATAGATTTGGTTTCTTTTGAAACATTGGTTTCTAGATTTTGACCTTATAAATATGTGTATTTCCTCCACATTTTTATGGAGAGACTCCCTAATCTCCCCGTGGGAAGTAGATATGTTGGAAGCAACATTTAAATTGCTAGGAACATTCATTCCCTTAGATGAAATGTCATCGAAAAATGGTTCCTTACTTTTGTTATAATTTGCATAGAGGTGGATTTGAGTAATGAGTTATTAGCTAAGGTGATCTTGAATTTAGGTAATCACAAGCAAGGGTAAGTTTCACATTATAAAAATGCAACCTTATGATACAAATTTGTTTGAAAGTTGGCCACTTATCTATATTGTGATGCAGTGACATTTAAATGTGCATCCATGTAGATCAATGTAGAGAAATTGTGGTGAGGTGTGCGTGTGTGGGAAGAAAACTAGGTTTGGAGGCACAAAATGTTGGTAAGAATAAGAAACTAAAGGATAGAAGAACATACATTAGGAAGAAAGGAAAAGTGCATAGGAAAAAATGGTGAGTTGGATGAAGGAAGCTAAAAGGTTAAGTTGGAAAGCATTCCAAGCCAAGAAATGGTAAAGGTGGACCATTGCAAGAAGGCATTTGAGATAGCCGGTAGCCAAACCAATGAAGGGATGTAAAATAAATAAATCCCACATTAAAGAGGTTGGATTGGTCAGAAAAATGTTTTTCCTCAAAAGACACTATACTTGTTTGCAAAATGTTGAAGAAAGTGTAACTAGTTTTGGTCTTCATAAATGTAAGTTTGATCTTTGTATTTATAAAAGAAAGGAAATATTATTTTTGTTATATTTATCAATGATTTTCTTGCTCATTGAAATAGGTCTAACACATGTCCAAGTGTTATAGGTAAGTTAAAGAGTCAAAAGAAAATGTTGAAGACCCTTAAGGGCATGTTACACCATGTATATATTTGTATAAGAGTCAAAGATATCCCTCCAAGCAAAGTCACAAGTCCTTCCATGCAAAGAAACCACAGAATGAAGCAAAAACGAAGTGGAAAAATCAAGTCGGCATTAAGTCTTCAAGTCGGCCTAAAGGAGGGACAAACATCTATATATAGAGGTTGTCCACTCCTCCAACGACAAGCAATCGAGCCTCTGAAATCAACGAGATAAGAAGCCGAGAAAAGGGTGAAGAAAGACGACCATAAGGAGCCTCTAGTGCAACGAAGAAGGAGGAGACAAAACCAAAGTGTAAAGGGATGTTCTAAGGGTAGATTACAATCACACTTGCAAGGAAAGGAGGGTTGTCTATGGTCATGTTGTGTTGTGCAACAACCCCCCATTTATTTTACATAAATAACTTAGGAGATTATTGTATAAATAAATAGGGACCCTTAAGAAATTGAAAAACATAGGAATATAGTTTAGTTTAGGGTTTTTGTTAAGAAGAAATTTTATTTTTTAATAAAAAAATCCTCACAAAAGCTTAAATGACTTGAATAAGGCTTACTTTCAAAGAAAATCCGACAATATCACATATCGCAAAGTTTCAAAGAAACAAAGTTTTATTTACCCTTTTGAAAACTTGCAATTGCGATAAAAGATAGCCCCTGGGAACCAAAACATATCTATTCCTTTAAAAAATCTTAAGTATTAATGATATTCCTTTTTCGGCGGAAATTCCCCGCATCACAATCTTATAACAAAAGCGATATATCATAAGACCAAGGAACATCCCGATTGCGAAATGCGATAAGCCACTGGACCCGACAAAACAATAAAACACACTCTTTAAAAATATCGCATCCGGATAAATCACAAGGGTATCAACATGCTCCCTGCTTGTATCATTCCCAATTCCCCCGATTGTAATAAAGCTATTTCTTAAAGAACGTGCCTAAGGAAAATCATAAAGCTAAAGCTGAAAAATGAAAGTCGCGCTTAATAATAAACCCATGGGCCCACTACAATGCCACATCACTTCTTGCAAAATCACAATCGCTTAAAAGCTTTCGGCCATATCCATTCTTCGTTACTCCTGAAACCGTCGATTGCGATATTGTGATAATGTGATTATCGCAATCGCACATCTCTCATACTTAATAAACCGATACAGTGATAGCACTATCGCATATTGGCGGGGTACTTGAAGTTAAGTTTTATTTACCGTTTGAAGAGGTTTTGTGAGCCATGATTTCGGTTATTAAAGGATTCTAACAATATTTAGGATTTCAAATCCCAAGGAGATTTGATGGCCTATTTGGATGTATTTTCATTTAAACTTCCCTTTCCATCATTTCAAAGCCTTATGTGATTGAATGCTTATGTGTTTAAATCCTATTGCTCTTCATTTCTCTGTATTCTTAATTTGCAGGTTTTTCCCAAGAGAAATTTGCGTAACAAGATGACTAAGTCTAAGAAAGAAAATAAACCTAGCGAAGCCACACAATATTCTACATCTAATGTAACAAAAATGCCTCCATTATTCTCAGATACAACATGCACTATCGACAGCGATACTTCCTCATGGGAAACCATGTACCAGTTGCTGGAGAGCGAGGGTCCAAGGATAATTCAAAGTAAAGCAACAACAGATGCCACTACCTCTTCGAAAGCCTCTCACTTTGAAGCTGCAAGTTCTTTCCTTCACATAATTGCTGCTAGACCTAAGATTTTACCATACACCGATATGGTAAAATGGATAATAGACAATGTTAACGTTGCTGACTGGGCATTCCAAACTTCAAGGCAAATGGTTATTGGGTCCTTCATAGCATAAGACCTGAAGAGAATGTATCATATACCAGACCCATAAAATGTATATGATAAAGCCTTCCTCGGGAATTTTGCAGCAGAAAATGAGGAACCCTGAGACCCAATTAGGCAATGGAGGTCCAATTATAACAAGCACAAACATGAGAATTTGGGTATGTATCCTATAGCACCTCTCGTTGCTCCCTACTCCTATATCACGACTATGATGTGTAGATTGTTTGGGTATGCCAATACAACCAAGTTTTTTGTTGAGTGGGTTCCCCTAATAGATGCAACAGTAAACTCTTTTATAATGGATTGGGGTACTATCTTGTCTAACAACCTTGCCTTACAAATTCGGGAATATAGACAAAAACGATATGTCACCTCTAGAACAGTCCCACCATTTTTTATGAGTGCCTACATTATGGATGTAGTCTGTTTCACTTCCAGTTTCCCAACTATGGGGTGGAAATGGACTATTCAAGATCCTACCCCCATTCACATATATCACAAAATCATGTGGGAATCCAATTTCCAAACCCATTTCTACAAAATCTGCCAAGGAATTATGCTACCCATCCACCAAGTTGTTTTTGACAAGAGGGCCCCAAGGTTATCTGATGAGGCCAAGATTGATATTTTACCAATAGGTAGGTGGTTTGGGGAAGAACTGTTTACTTATGTTCGAGTCTTTGGAAGCATAGCACCTCCCCATGTTCTCCCATGGTATGTGCCAGACAAACTGCTTGCTAGAGAAATTTCTTACCAAACTATAGGGGATGGGATAACCAAGACCCTAAAAGAATCTAAAAAGTCTCTTTGGCCTTCCTTTCCCCTCCAATGTGGTGTTTATGCATTACATGATTTCAAGCATGTTGCGCTTGAAATCGATCACATTACATGTTTAAAGCTTTCCACCATTCCTGGCAGACAGTTTGACCCCAATAAGGTTGCACAAAATTTCACTGCTTCAGTGAAAATAAGATAGTTCAACCATGAGGAGGATGATTTTGATGACTTGTTTGAGTCAGTTGAGCTATTTTCACAAGTGCAACATTTGGCTACTCTGAGATTCGACCCACAAGAGTTAGCTCGATTCCACTAGTATAGGAGGAAAAGGTTACAAAAGGTCCCTTTGGATCTGTTAGAAATCCCTCAGCCAAATTCTCAAAAGGAACAAAGCTCAAGCCAAAGCTCAGAAAAGGGCTTAGAACTGTGTTCAGAGAAGAAATCAGAACAAGGTTTTGAACAAACCTTAGAGCATAAATCAGCCCAAAGTTCACAACATGACTCATAGCATAACTCACAAAAGAGCCTAGAGAAGAGTCATGAAAAGGACACTGAGAAGGAATCTGAAAAGGCCTCAACAAAGAAAGAAGTGGAAGATGTTTCCACTAAAGTGCATACAGATGAAACCCCCTTAAAGAATCAACTAGATGAGGCATGGAAACAGTTTGATCAACAGCTAAGAGGAAAGCAAGGGGAAAAATGTGTTGAAATGGAAACAACATTCAACACACCCCAAAACACTAGACAAAGTTCTCTCACTGATAGGGCTACTAACAAAGATGTCACCATAGAAGAGATTGAAATCATCCCGACCTTCCCTTCAACAGAAATTGTTCTCAGAGTGGAGGAAATTCCTCCTCTTGATTTCTTTTACAATCCAAAGCATCGGGTTATAGTAAAAAAACAGAGGAAAAGGAGGAGAACAGAACAATCCTCAGCGATAATTCCTGATAATGAACCAATGGATGTAGTATGGAAGGATACCCCCATGGATCCTTCAAAAAATATGACCAAACTATCACAGTTTGTAGGTGCTTATGCATATGTCACTATTGACAAGGCAGTGGAAATCAAACAACTAGTAAGGGAGAAATATGAAAGGATACAACAACTAGAGCAACAGTTGGCTAAAGAGAGACATAATGTAGACCATCAAATGAAGGCACAGATGAAACAATTATAGTAGAGCTTTGACCAATTGAAACTCTAGTATCAAGCAGAAACAAGTGCCAAATATAGTCAAATACAACAGCTGCAGTTTTCTATGGATCAGTTGAAAGATAATCCTAAGGTTGAGGATTTTATAAGAGAAGCATTAGAACTCAATTCTTTATTATCAAAGCAACATATGACATTCTGTCAGAAGCTATCAATCATCAATCCAATGTGCAAGCAAAGTGATTTACTGATAAATCAAGCATCTGATCTAAGGATCACATTTAATGAGATTGATGAAAATATTTCAAGGTACATTACATGGCAGGATACTCTAGAGGGCAGAGCAGCAAACCTTCCCAGGATAGAGGAATCTCATAAAGACATCCTCTTTACCGATTGGGATATTCAGCTAAAGCAGGTAGAAAGAGCAGTTTCAAGAGCGACTGATGTTGCAAATAATATCATTGAGACCATCAATGATAATTTGCACAATGCTAATTTGATACAGGAATTCCCACCTGGGAGTCTCCTCGATATCAGAGCCCTAGAAACACACTAGCAAGAAACTTTCAGAGCGAGAGAAGAGGTGATTAAACAACTAACAAAACTTGACTGGGAAGTATATTGGAGATATTTGGTGAAGCCACATAGTCAGTGGCTAATTCTACATTGCCTCGCTCGGTCATCCATGCACATGCTTCCTACTCTCTTAGATGCATTGTATACAGGACAGTTGCACATGAGGACAGGTCAGCCTCCTGAAGTCAAGTCGATGATGGATATCTACGAGCTCAGACAATGAATGAAGGAATAGACACCGTTACATGCTAAAGATTGTCATTTTAATAATTTGTTTTATGTAATTCTGTCACTAATTTTAAGGAGAGTTGTTTAAACCTCCTCAGAACTTTCATGTAATATCTATTTCTAGACCTTATTTTTATTATATAAACCCTTTCATGTCTTTGAAGAAAGGTTCCCCAATTTTATAAAGAAAGACTTTAAAATCTTGCACTTCTGTACTTTTAAGGTTTATCTTAGTAAAATCACTGGATGAGAGTCCTGAAGTTTTGTGAAGAAGGCTTTTGGAAGCTTGCACTTTTGTACTTTTGGAAACCATCTTAATGAAAAAGACTGGACTTGAGTTATTTACTTCATGAGCAGATTTATATGCATTAGGTACTTCTATCATTGTGTATTGATTTTTTTTATGAATTGATAGCCATTTCTCTTTATATTGTTTATCATATGTATCTCTTTTCATGCAATTTTGTATTCATTCACTTCTGAACATGCTAGGACTGTTATTTTTAATACATAAATGAGCAAGTGTTCGAACGATATTTGATGCGATATATGTTTATCAATTATTTTGATTAACTATTTAATCAAAATAATTATTTCAAATGGTTTTCATATCTATTAGTGTTTGATTAATCTTCAGTGTTATGCACTAAAGATAATAATTGTAGATTGCACAAGTATAAATAAAATCATGGGTAATATATAGATAGATTAGACATATATGCATTTCAGTTGAAAAACACACCATCTATCACTTAGTTTTTGGTAATCAACACCTTATCCATCCTATCGCATTTTTATTGGGAAACTGGTCCCATTATATCCAGTCGGAGTCACTAATCCAAAAGGATAAGGGACAGTATTCAAGTCCTCGACTGGGTGGTTTTCCCCCATGTTCTTGTAGCGATTTTCAAGGCTTCAACATGTCACTACAACAACAATATAACTGTTACATATTTATCTTTGTCTGGGCTAGAAACTTAGGCCTCCCACTAGAGCGAAGAAGAGACTCTCCCAAGCGAAGGAAAAAGGAGTCAAATATACAAGGAAACCTCCCACACATGCGAGAAACTAGGGCTGCAGTGCTGTCATATCAAGTCTGCAACTACACATCAAGAAGAAGCTCGGTTGGACAAGAGAATGAAGGTATGCTCATAGGTGAAGGATCTCACTAAGTATCAAAGATAAGTATCTCTTCTAAAGCTCACATAAACAAGGTATATCACTAGTTGCCAAAGGAAGAAGGAGGACGAAGTGTCAGGGAACGAAGTGCCAAAAGAAGGAGGACGAAGTGCCGGGAAACAAAGTGCCGAAAGAAGGAAGGACTTGACTTGTGCTTGGAGGATATTCTTGTCAAGGGTATAGGTTTTGGCATTAATCAATAAGAAGCTTCAATAAGAGAAATTTACGAAAGGGTTTTCCTTTCTAAGAGAGAGGGGTTTTGCCTTGACAGAGAGCCAATATCTTGTGTTCTTGTTTCTTGTGTTTTTGGTAGCAGTTTGATGAAGTAAACACACATACAATAATAATAAGAGAATAAGATCAAGATAACAAGTTAAATTGAAAAAGTGCTTCACAAATTGTTATCAAGTATAGAAGAATCCTACCATATCTAATTTCCCTAGATTATTCAACATGGTATCAGAGCTAAGGCGACACATCAAGGAAAGGGCATCTCAAGAACACTCATAAGGTGACTCATCAAGGAAGGACATCTCAAGAACATCTACAAGGTTAAATAATCAAGCCAATAAGTCTCAAACACATCAAGGACAAGAAGGTCTACCATCTACTATTCATCAAGGACTACAAAGAAAGAAGCCTTTCATACAAAGACACCTACAAGAAGATCAAGTCAAAGAAGGACCTACATCAAGCTACACCATCTTCAAGGGAAGAAGCACTACAAGTCAATTTTTACTCTCCAAGAAAATCTCATCATCAAGCAAGTCTATTTGAAGGAAGCAATTTGAAGATCTAGGAAGGCAAGCCATCAAGTCTTCAAGAAGAAATCAAGATTACTACATCACAAAACTCTATCAAGTAAGTATATGTCCCCTCCTAAATATACCTCAACGTCTTTTTGCAAGGAAATCAACAAATTGGTTGGGACCACTAACTTCCTTGCATGGAAGAAGAGGACTAATTTACTTCTCAAGGAGAATGAACTTCTAGACCTCATCAAAGGGAATATCACTATCCCTCCTAAGGAACAAACTCAAGTCTTAGCCAAGTACAATAAGAATGAGACAAGAGCTCAAAGGATGCTAATAGAATCTATCAAGGACTCTCTCATTCCTTATGTCTCCAAATTTGAAACATCAAAATAAATCTATGATAAACTAATATTCTCGGTAAGCACAACTGGAGAAGTGATATCTCTACAAAATGATTTGTACAAAATGAAGATATCAAAGGAAGGAATAGCTCCCTACTTCATGAATATCCCTGAGATGAGAGATCAACTTAAAGAACTAGGAGAAGTCACGAGAAATGACAACTGTAGTACTCAATGGTCTACCTGAGGATTGGGGTAACTTCACATCAAGCATATATGCCAAGAAGGAAGCTACCCCACTAAGTGAACTATGTCTCTATGCAATATAGAGGAAACTAGACTCAAAGAAAAGGATGATGTGGGATCAAAGGAACAAGCATTTGCTACCATGTCCAAGCGAAAGGGAAAATTTGGCAAATTTGGTCCACAAAGAACAAGCAACAGAGATATGTCCAAAGTCCAATGCTTTGGCTGTCAAGAATATGGACACTACAAAATGGATTGTCCCAAACTTAAGAAGGACAAAAACAATAAGAGAAAAATGGATGAAACTCACTTAACTCAAGAAGTGAAAGAAGAAGACAAGAAGTAGAAGAAGGAAGATCCTCCAAATCTCTACTATGACTAAGTCAACCTCTTTACTTAAGTCTTCTTTCAAAGTTTTGAGTAGCATAGGATCATATAAAGATAGGATAGAATGCATGGTTAAGTAGCATCTTCTAGAATATAGGAGCATGGTGTATATATAGATCAAGATATTCATATAGAAGGAGCATACATATTATAGGACCTCATCCACAATGAAAGAATAATTGATCATGATTAATAATCTTAGAAGGCCTATATCATCAAAAGGAAGAAACATTTGCAGGATAAGGGTCTTCAATATCCTCTGATAAAATCTTCAAACGAAGGTTCATAAATAAGAGCATATGTCTCATTGGGAGTCCCATTCATGGGATTCAAGAAAGGATGATATGCAGGCAAGAAAAGATGAAGCAAGAAAGGCTACACCAATCAAGAAGAACCATCAAATGAAGCCAAGATGATCAAAGCAGAATCAAGATGAGGTATGTATACATCAAAGTTTAAGTCATGTCATCATATATATTATTGAGTCATGGGAATAGTTCTAAAACATGATCAAGCATAAAAGGATCTCTTTCACCAATGACATGCTCGAAAGCATGTACTACAATACAAAGAAGGTCAACATGAAGAAGTGCTCCCATAAGGAGTATAAGGTGGTTGACTAATCAATCCAAGAAGAAGCAAATGAAGAAAGAGATCAAGCATGTGAAGAACACCATGGTCACAAAGAATCACTATCTGACAAGATCCATTAAATACATCTCCCTAAAGAAGGCATGACAACTTTGATAAAGGAAGAAAACGATCAAAGTGCCCTTGACACCTATGAAGGCCTTGGCGATATTAAGGTGTAGATAATTGATTCAACTCTACACAGATGTCATGATGAGAAGCCATCCAAGCACTATTTGATTTTGAAGCAATATCAGGATGAAGTCATGAAGGGATACTAAATTGAGGTATGGTAATAAGTACAACTAAGCATCTATGTGATAAATATTCCGAACCATAGTCAAGATGACAAAGGAGTAGCTAGATAACGAAAGAACCTGACATATATCAAGAAGGCCACTTTCCACGAAGGAGGCAATGACATGACAAGCTAGGAAGGAAAGTGCTCGATGGCCGATGCCCTACCAAGAAGAAGTTCAAACAAAGGCTCATGACATCAAAAGAAAGAAGGAGATCCAGTAGGTGAAGAACCGACAAAGAAGAAGTTGTTGATGTATGGACAAGTCCCTAGATAAGAGGGGGTTTCTAACAAGTTCCTAATTACAAAGGAGCTTGGTCAAGTTTCCGGTCAGAGGAAACTTGGGCATATCTTCCCCAATTAAGAGGAAGAGATATACACAACATTCTTGTCTTCACTTGGGAAGAAAGAATGGAAGGATTGGGTAATCATCTGGCATACGATACTCTTTGAGGATGTGTAGGGAATCCAAGACAAGTGTAGGCAAGAGGACCAATATTCTTTGAGGGGTGGGAACCCAAGACAAGAATAGTCCTAGAAGGTCATACTCAGTGAACACTCGAGTGGGTATGTACCTTGAGAGAAAATGATAAAGGTGTCTACAAGTCATTGGTCTCACCAACATTGTGCTATGATCTTATGATAGAACGAGATGTTAGTCAAGGCCTTGCTATAAACAATGTTGGCTACTATGATGCTATAATAAATGGATTGCCAATCCGGTTTCTCTTATGTGAATCCTTCAAGATTGAAAAATAGCCAAACACCTTGTAATGATTTATGAACACCTCTCTAGTTAAGAGGGAGTGTTGAAGAAAGTGTAACTAGGTTCGGTCTTCATAAATGTAATTTTGATCTTTGTATTTTATAAAAGAAAAGAGATATTATTTTTGTTATATTTATCAATGAGTTTCTTGCTCATTGAAATAGGTCTAGCACATGTCAAAGTGCTATAGGTAAGTCAAAGAGTCAAAAGAAAATGTTGAAGACCCTTAAGGGCATGTTACACCATGTATATATTTATATAAGAGTCAAAGATATCCCTCCAAGCAAAGTCACAAGTCCTTCCATGCAAAGACACCACCGAAAGAAGCAAAAACGAAGTGGAAAAGTCAAGTCGGCCTAAAGAAGGGACAAACCTCTATATATAGAGGTTTTCCACTCCTCTAATGATAAGCAATCAAGCCTCTGAAATCAACGAGATAAGAAGCCGAGAAAAGGGTGAAGAAAGATGAGCATAAGGATCCTCTAGTGCAGTGAAGAAGGAGGAGACAAAACTGAAGTGTAAAGGGTTGTTCTAAGGGTAGATTATAGTCACATGTGCGAGGAGAGGAGGGTTGTCTACGGTCACTACAACAACAATATCACAATTGCATATTTATCTTTGTCTGGGCTAGAAACTTATGCCTATAAGGCCTCCCACTAGAGCGAAGAAGAGGCTCTCCCAAGTGAAGGAAAAATGTGTCAAATATATAAGGAAACCTTGCACACGTGTGAGAAACTAGGGATGCAGTGCTGTCATATCAAGTCTGCAACTGCACATCAAGAAGAATCTTGGTTGGACAACAGAAGGAAGGTATCTTCATATGTGAAGGAACTCACTAAGTATCAAAGATAAGTATCTCTTCTAGAGGACACATAAACAAGGTCTATCACCAGTTGCCAAAGGAAGGAGGATGAAGTGCCAGAAGAAGGAGCACGAAGTACGGGGAAACAAAGTGTCGGAAGAAGGAAGGACTTGACTTGTGCTTGAAGGATATTCTTGTTAAGGGTCTAGGGTTTGGCATTGATCAATAAGAAGCTTCAATAAGAGAAATTTATGAAAGGGTTTTCCTCTCTAAGAGAGAGAGGTTTTGCCTTGACATAGAGCCAATATCTTGTGTTCTTGCGTTTTTGGTAGCAGTTTGATGAAATAAACACACATACGATAATAATAAGAGAAGAAGATCAAGCTAACAAGTTAAATTGAAAAAGTGTTTCACAAATTGTTATCAAGTATAGAAGAATCCTACCATATCTGATTGCCCTAGCTTCTTCAACACAAACAACGTTGCTAAAGGAAAGAAGGTGCAAAGAGGCTATAAAGAGGACAAAGTAGATTTTTATTGAAAGAATAAGATTAGAACTTGAGTAATTGGATGTTGGAAGATGAAGAATACAAAGGGGTGGTAGTTTATATAGAATACGTGAGATAGAGAGGTGAAAGAAGAGGTCCAAGGTTGCAAAATGTGTTGGAGACGAGGTGCACATAGGGTGCAAAATTTATAAAATCAAGTGAGGATATAGGTAGGAGGTTGAAGCACTTATAAATTTAAAACACTCCCATTGCATGTATATTGTAATATGATAATCCTTAACAAGAAGAAGTAGACCTTTTTGAGCATTTGGTTATATATCTTATTCTCTTGCGTGAGATTGAATTTTGTTCTTCATTTTTTGCTACACTAGCAGGTAAGACTACAAATTAGTCACACAAAGAATGTTTAGGGTCCACTACCCTTCCTCGTTATGTCACTTTATGTACAAATCAATTTGGACGAGAGAATAATTTAGTGAGAATATTAATGTTTTTCAATCTAGTTATAGCTTAAAATCTAGTTCAATAATTATAGCTTAAAATGGGCTTCATGTAATAAAACATCAAGAAGGAGATAATATTTACTCGATCCTTAGTTTAAAAAGATAATCCAGATAATTCTTCATATACCATTGTGTCAAAACTTGTAGTGATAAACCTCCATCTTTGAAAACAATTAAAAAACCAAATAAAATAAAAATTATTTCTCTCAATTTACACTCACAAATAAAATAGAGAAAATAATCCAACAAAAAAAATGACCATTAAAAGGTCTCCGGACATTGCTAATTTGATAAGGAAGAATTCCCATAAATCTTAAAATCCATTTCCATAAAATTTAATATGATAATATATAATTATTGGAGATTCCTATAATAGATCTGTGTAATATTTTTGATCCATCTAACATTTCTGATTATCTGATCCATCTAACATTTCAGATTGTCCAAGATGATAGATGAAGTAACTATCGGAAATGTTAAGACAATTCTATTCCGAAAATCTCCAACAACAATATAAATTACTATAAAAATCTCCAATCACTTATAATAATATATCATTTTGTAAAATTATCTCTCATAATTTTTTTTCTAAATCATTCCAAATTATAATTTATTTTCATTAAAAAATAATTATAATTTATTTTCATTAAAAAATAATTATAATTTATTTTCATTAAAAAAATTAATATTATAGTCACTCAAATCATGATCATCATGAAGATTGCTGCAATTATCATGGTGTAAATACATCTATACGAGGTATTTATAATATTTGTCACCTCGCAGAATAAACAATCATGACCATCCTTGAAGAATTGATAAAGTAGCTTCCACTTACTTTTGTTCGTACACGAATCCAAGATTATTGAAGTGTTTTCATTTGGGTGGTGTTTTCTATCTTTTCTTCAACTTAACGAATAAACCCATATGTAAAATGTTAAGCCACACTGCAAATCCGACGATTGCGCAATGCTTTTCTCACCGCGTCAATCAAATGCAACGGAAGGCGTCCTATACTACGAGCCTTAAACTACCCTTAATCAGCGGGATATGAATCCAAGTGTCATGCGAAGAATCTGAGACTCGATTAAGGAAAAACGTTGGCGAATTTGCAAACGATACATCAGGCTATTCAAGTTTTAAAGCCACTGGCCGATTAAGGACAAACGTTGGCGATTTTGCAAACGATATATCAGGCTATTCGAGTTCTAAAGCCACTGGCCGACTATTCTTGTTCACATTTTGAACATTAATTCAATTAGCAAAACTGCCCGCTCCTCTTTGACGGGAAGAAGAAATTGAAGCAGAAAGAAATGCAGTCGCACCTGAAAAACCCAGACCATCAAGAAAAATTACTCTTTCATACTGACATTAAACAACCCATCTCTACCATATGTCTGGGTTTCCAACAACAATGGAAGCTAACGCACGACACTCTTAACAGTGGCCTTAATCACTGCATCAATCGAATGCAGCAAAAATTTCAGATACCCAATAACTTGACGGGTCTTAAACTACCATTCACCAATTTGGGTTTCGAATCCAAGTGCGAGCATTCAAAAAGAGGTGGAGACTGGCACACTCAATTGAAGAAAACAAGGGAAACAATGGAAATGCATGTCGGGCGCACACTACAAGTAGGAACGGATAAGCTTGCAGAGGTTTTCGGATGGAAGTCTCAAAGAAAGACGATGTGGGCTTGTTCTTCTGTGTCTCAGAATCTTTCAAAGAGCAATTTTGAAGCCCAGCACCTATTTGATTTGGCTATGAGTAGTAAAGAGATCTCCAAACGGTTGGACGGGATTCCAGTCTACACGGTTAGCAATTCGGCCAAAGAATTTGTTTTGGTTTCAGACATGCATAATCAGAAGTCCCTTGGGCTGTTTTGCTTTAGACAGCAGGATGCGGAGGCTCTTCTTTCCCAGGTGATTATATTGTTAGTTTGCTTCTCTTTGTTTCGACTGAAAAAATTCTCAAGCTGTCCCATGTGATACAGGCTAAAGGACTCTACTTTAATTTAGTTCTCAACCTCATGTGAGCCGTTAGCACCCCTTTGCTTTTAGACCAGACCCATCTCTTCTTCTTGGGTATTTAATCGTTGGTTGTGTAAATGGTTTGAATATAATTGCCTGTAGTGCTGCAGGTTATAGGTACAGAGCCAAAAATGGGGGGCCGAGCAAAAGTAATTGCAGTATCACTTAACAAGGTAAGGACACATTCAACCAAGTAGCAGGCAGGCCATGCGTTCCTTGTCTGTCTGTGATGAAGATTCTTTTATGTAATTGCAATTACCTGAAGAAAGCATGTAACAAAAAGTAAGGACAGCAGATGGAGGATATATATATATATCCTTCCGGTTTAGATTTCATTGAATGCTGAATCATACAAAATGGTCGCTAAGGCTATTATTATAAGTTTACTTTGAAAACTAAAACAAAGCCCGATGATGATTATGATTTTACTTTGAAAACTAAAACAAAGCCCAATGATGATTATGAAGGGAGTCATAGATTGAATCTAGGTGACTTTGTTTGTGTTCGTGTTTGAATTTGAGGACAATGAAATTTCAACAAACTTTGTGAGTCAAAAATTCTAGAACACACATGAAAATGCAAAGAGAAATAGATAATTGTGTGATACATATTATTAATAAGATATACATATAAATACACATTTTCTCGATCCTCGGTTTCACATTTCAAGAGGTCTCTTGGACTTCTTATGACTGTTGGCATTCACTTGAGGCATTTCCCTTCCTTTCAAGTGAATCAGCCAAATTTACATAACCTAGAGGATTATGTTTCCAACATTCCCCTCTTAAAATGAAGGGGTGTATCTGAGTCCAAGAAGACAGCTGAAATACATAGGTGTATAGCAGCCAGTGGCTGGATGTGCTTTCTGAATCTGGTGGGTTAAGGAAGATTACAAACCAAAAAAGGTAGCAAAAGCCGAAGTCTGCCCTCCAACTCTGGAACTTGGCTTGAAGCAGTTCCTAACACAATTCTGAATCTAGCTAGACGCTGAAAATCTTTTGTGAAATGGAAGTGCTCCTTGATGATGATAGCAGGAACCGAATTCTTTTCCTAGTGGTAGTTTAACGCAGGGCTGCAGGGCAGCACCCCTCCTGCACCAGCTCCCGGAGCGCGCTCCCTGAACACTCCCATTCGGGAGTGTTTTTTGGGAGCGCACTCTCGTAGCCCGAAAAATGCTCCCTGGAGGTTCCGGGAGTGCTCAGGGAGCGTCGCTCCCGGAGTGTCCAAAATGCTCCCGGGAGTGTATTCCCCGGCGCTCCCCAACAATTAAAAAATGCTCCTGGCCCTTTAGCCTGCATGTGGCCCAAATTGGGCTTTTTTGGTTTTTGGAGGGAAATGTGAGGGCCAAGGGGAATAAAAGGCCTCCTCCCCTCCCACTTAACATCATGTTATAAGTTTGTGAGAGAGATTGAGAGAGTTTGAGCCTTGAGGAGAAGATTTGAGAGGATTGAGAAGATAAAATTGTAGGAGCTTGCAAGGGAGATTGAAGGCTGCCATTTGTGAGAGCTTGGGAGATTGAAAGCTGTAATGTTCCCAATGGAAATTTCCTGGAGTCACCTCTGAATTTCTTTATTTTTAACAAGTTTGTTCATTGAGGACATTTGTCAAACACATGGTATGCACACTGCTGTGATATTCCCTTCCAAAAAACTCTTAATTTTCTCAACAAATTTTTAAGTTTATGCTAAAGCTCTCACTGATGTCTTATCTCAAACAGTTTGTCTCATTATTGCTGTGGGTGTAAATAAGGATTGTTTTACTCAATGGTATTTGTGTCAGGCTTTAGAAACATTTCTCCTCCATTCATCAGTCTTGTAATATACTCTGGAATGCACATACAAGAATGCTTAATTGTTGGTACAAGACAATGATATCACTGAAATATAATTGCATTTCTTCCTTACTAATCATCATCACAGGGACAATAATAACCAGTACTTTATTTTGTTTCCAGAATGCAAGTAGATATCAGCAAGACAAATATTAAATAGTAATGTTGTTCATAGATACATGGAAAGATAACATTGCAAAAAGGAACCTGAACGTATGCATAGATTCAGCTGGTGCATGGCAGTCTTTCCACGAACAATAACATGCCCAGAATTCGTTCTAAGCCCAGGACTACGTTCAGATTTAGTAGATTCGTTCTTCAGGAAATGTCTCCTTGTAGATATAAACTCAGTCCAGGATGACCCTATGGCTTGAGTTTTGGTCCCCTGAACAACAACAATGAATCACGTCCCACAAAAGCAACAGGTAACCCTAACTCGTGCTCCTTAAGGTGAATACACAGCCCCACACACTTGTGTGTTATTGCTCCTTAAATAACAGTGAAACTTGTCTCATGATGGCAGAGATTCATCCCAGAAATGAAGTGTCACGACCAACAACAATAGTAGGGAGATTTGAACCCTTCTCAGGAAATCACACCCACGATTGTGGTAACTTGCCCAGGAATGACAGGGAAACTCGAGCTCTGTTTATACTTCATAAATCATCTCGTGATGTAGGAAGAGTAGACCTGCAAACATATTCATTTATGAAGACTCCTTCTGTTAATTTTAGATAACAATGGTATGTTCTATGCGTAGTACAATTTACTTCAATGTTCCTTTAGTAGCCCAATGACAATTTCCAATAATTTCCAGTAGCAATCACATTAACCATTAATCATATTGACAGTAAATGTAGATAGAACATAAAAACATATGCAAAAGACAAGCCAAGACAAGAGGACACCAGACTTGGCGGATGCCAGGGAAAATCCCAATGTGGGGAAAACCATTTGATCAAATCTTATTATTCTTCAATAGTTCAGCAGAGAGAAAGAGAGTACAAAAGTCAAATAGACTACCCCAATACAAAGTCAAATCAGCCCTGTCAAATTCTGCAGTCAACTGCAGTCAAACTTCAGCCCTAACCGTAAAGTCAACGCTGGTCAAATCAGCAGAAAATCACCGGCAAATCACCTCCTTTGAAGCTCGGTTAAAGGCAGATTAATTCAGCTTCCATCCAGGGTCAAAGTCAACCCAAAACAGTCCCACAAATGCTGGTCAAACTCGGTCAAACAGCAGTCAGCCCTGCGGTCAATGCTGGTCAAACAGTCCCAAACACCTCGATTTCTGTGCCAATTAATGCGGCCTCAAGAGAGCGAAATTCTGCCTCCAAAACATAGTAAAAATTCGATCAAATCAACAAGGGTCAATGCTGGTCAACAACCTGAAATTTTTGGTCCTGTTTCAGCCCATAAAAACAGTCCTAGCCACACGTGAGAGAGAGAAAGAGAAGATCCCCTAGCTGTACGAACCAATCTGTTGAAGAGAGAGAAGAATTGTTGAGTGAATGGTGTCCAAATGAGGAGAGAGGTCTCTTCTATTTATACACTTTGATGTGGGTGAAGAGACACATCTATTGGGCTTCTTGAGCCTACATTAAGTTGAGGCCGACCTTAACAATTTGTACATGAGAGAGAATAAATTCAAATTCACACTTCTGCTTGTCCGAATGAGATGATATTTATATCAAACTTGGACCTCTCGAAAAGAGGAATCCAATGCAATAATCATCTCCATCATATGAGCTGTCCCAAGGTGGAATTTGGCCCTAGTTGCCAATTTTAACACTCCCTCTCAACTAGGGAGAATTCCACCTGCCAATCCATCTGTCATCATCATGCCATCATGTTATCATGTACCATCTCTGTCATCACTGCTTTGCTCTGTTGAACCATGAAGTAATAATGAAGAAGAAGTGATCGAGAGTGAGTCACAAGACCTTACCACTCTCTACTGACAAAAGTCAGTCCTTGATCCTAGATCAAGTTGTTGAACACCATGCATCCTAGTCATAGGGAGTACGACACTACACGATGCGTCCATCGGTAGTGCTATGGTCCTTAACTACTTTTCTCAACTCATTGGCCAGATGAGAGGTACTTTCCATGGGTAGGATGTATGCTGGGGTATTGACAGGAGAAGGTGAACCACTCATCCTATGCATATATCAATCGTAGGGGAAGGTGAACCACTCACCCTACAAACATGTCAATCATCATGGGCTATCATAGGGATAGGTGAATCACTCACTCTGTACATAGTGCACCCCTAGGGGAAGGTGAACCACTCACCCTATGGTCACTCATAGCTCCAAGAAGTACCCCAAGCCCCCTAGGAGCTCTTAGAGCTCAATGTCCAACTCATGCAGGATCCTCATAGGAGGGTCTTTCCACAACTCCAAGTCTCTCTAGGAAGGTTAAGAATTTGACCTTTCCTAAGGGCTTTGTGAGAATGCCTGTGTAGTATACTTAGGGGGGATAATATGGGGTACAAAGGGAGGTACCCAAGGGAATAATGTAATAATGGAATGGGCCATAGTAATAAATAAGGTGGTTACCCGTATCATGTAAGGGACCACAAGTAGTTAGCAATAATGTGATAAGCCCATGGTATTAGATAGATGGTATTGAGGGAACCATGGTAATGACCCATGGTATTGTATGTATGAGGCCTATATAGAGCCTAGAGACTCCACATTGAAAGATGTCAAGGAATATTGTATGAACAGGCATATGGCTTGAGGAGTGTTCTCCTTCCTTAAGGAGTGAATGTATGGTGTTGCCCTACCTTAAAGGTTTGATCAATAAAGAAGCAATTCTATCTATATGCAAATCTTGTTATTTCTGGTGTTATCTACAGTTATTGGGTATATTGATATCATTTCATATATTTGCAGGTCAGATCTATAACAAGTGGTATCGAAGCACTTTCTTGGGCAAAAGTGGAGATTTTTTTTTATTTTTATTTTTATTTTTTATTTTATTTATTTATTTATTTTTTCTTGCAGGAACTTTGTGGGGAGGCGAGTTTGCAGATTAGATCTGTACGTTTTGGCGGTTGGATTCTTTGTGAAAAATACCCAAGTTCAAAAAAAAATCGGCCAAATCGGAGTCCGGATGAAGGAGATATCGCTGATCTAAAAATTAGTGGTGTTGCAGACATTTTTCGGGGCAACGAATTTGCAGATCAGATCTGTATGATTTGGGGCAAAATCTGCAAAATCTAATTGCAGATCTAGGTTGTTGATGAAAAAATACTCCATTTGAAAAAAAAATCAGTCGAATCGGAGTCCGGATGAAGGAGATCTCGCTGATTTAAAAATCAGTGTTGTTGCAGACATTTTTTGGGGCAGCGAGTTTGCGGCGCAGATCTGTATGTTCTAGTGCAAAATCTGCAGAATCTAATTGCAAATCTGGATTATTTGTGAAAAAATACCCAATTTCAAAAAAAAATTAGTCGAATCGGAGTCTGGATGAGGGAGATATTGCTGATTTAAAATTAGCAATTTTTTTCAGCAATTTTTTGTGACGGCGGGACAGTTGCAGTGCGAATCGGAAATTCCAGTGCCTAGATCGGAATTTATATCACATGGGAAGATGCAGAATGGTTGTTCCATTTCCGAAAACAACTCATAAGAGAGATTCTGAGTAATATTGACTGAATTGTGGCCATTTCAAATTTTCGCCAAGTAAGCGATTTGTTTTCAAAAACCCTCTTCATGGCTTATAACAATAAGTTTTTTACAGGAAAAAATAATGGGTCTTCTATTGAAAATTTTATAGCACATCTTAAGTTTGACTTCCCAGGGTGTTGGAAGGACAAAACAGGGTATTATTTGAAAGATGAGGCTGCTATATGGTGGAAATCACTTGACAGTGAGATTCTGAAGTTATGTCGTGCTGACGAAATTGAAGAACTACTTTTGGACAAATGGTCTCATACTAGAAAGGAGGAAACCAAAAAACCTAGCAAAGATTTTATTTTTGCAGGAAAGAAGGAAACCAAGAAACCTAAAGGGTTATTTTCTGCTGGTATCTCCTTATTGCAGGTTCATGGATTGATTCAGAAGGAGAAGATGATTGTGTCTATAAATCCTAGCTGCAAGCATAATTTTATCAATGTTAATTTGGCAAAAAAATTGCAAGTTCCAGCCAAACACATTGAAAACACACAGGTTGATGATGAGGATGTTCAAGTTTATAAGGATTTGAAGCTGTCTATGGATAAGTATGTGTTGCATGGTGATTTTTATACTTTAGATATGGATAACATGGATGTTGTTTTGGGATATCCTTGGATACTATCTTTTTTTTTTGTAGGCTAAGGTGGTTCTCATTCTATTACTTCGATCAAAAAGAACAATACATCAGTTCATGAAACAGTATACGCCCACCCTATACGGGAAACCGGGTCTAAATGCCATCTATAATTCTTGATAGCGGCCCAAAAAAAGTATGTCCAAAGTCTAATGGAGTTTGCTAAATAAACTGTACAATCCTGAAGCTTTCTAAAACTATTCCAAAAACCACTGCTTTGACTGTTCTGCATTCTCCTATCTTTGACGTGAACAAAACTATAGCTACAAAATTTATTACTAGTTCTAAACATATCTTAAGTTAATCGTTGCCCCTCGCAGGTTGTTGCATCGCCTCTGTCACTTGCTCCTGCTGCTCCGGTGTTAGAATGTGCTGGATGGTGGTCAACTGCTCCTCCATCCTCATCATAGCTTCCTCTTGTTTCAGCATCGCAACTCTCAGGAAACTCAGTTCCAGGCGGATGTCCGGGCCTCCTTTTGCCAGGTTCACCATTTCCTTCGAAACTTGTAGCAGCGCCTTGGCCAAAATTCCCTTCATCACCCAGTAGAGGTGGAGGGACTGATTGTAAAGGGACATGCGCCCTCTGGTTTGGCCTGGGTCGTGAAGCAAAAAGGTCCAGTCCTCAACTTCCTCATCAGACTGGTCTTGTGTGGCTTCTTCTTCGAGCTTTTGCATTACCCTACGGACCGCCTGGTTGGAGAAGCGCAGAAAGGCCTGTTCAGCTTTGCGCACCCTATCCGTAACAGTCTCTTTCATCTTCCTGCTCCTACCCGGACCCTTCCTGGACGTTTCCCCTGCCTCCTCTCCATGTTTCGCACGCCCCCAGGCTCTCTTGCTGGCTCTGTCATTATCTTTGCCTTCAGCCGTGGCACGTTTCCTTAACCCGTAACGCTGCAGCCTCATATCCTCTGTGTCCGCCGATTTCCTTATCTTCTGCTCGGTTCTGTCTACGAACAGGTGTTCTGGTTGGCATCCGCTTTCCTTCGTCCCAACCGGGATGAGGGTTTCCTCAGAATCCTCCTGAATCTCCCATACCGAGAAGGAAGGCTCCTCCTGAATGCGGTTCTTGCCCTTTCCATCGCCGGTATCCTTCCCTGCAGTCTGATGCTCCTTCATCATTCTTTGTTTCTGTCTGGTCTCCATAAAATCCAGGGAATCTCTCCTCTTCAAGCCCTGGTTTCTAGGCCCGTGCGCTACTGTTCTATTCTTCTCAATTAATTCCTCCCCTTCTACCCAACTAGCAATCTCGCGTAAGTCCTGTACCGTCCTCCTGCTGCTCTTATAGGGGGTATTGAAGGCCGCGGGGGTGCAGGAGATCCCGGAAACCGAGTTCCGCCCGTCCCTCGCCGGTGACCCACTACTGCCTGCCATCTTGTCATAATTCACGCCATCTGTTGTGAGACCTGATGAACCGCCTCCATCTCCCGTCATAGTTCGGGTAATTATAATCTCGCGATGGATGAATTCCTTCCCCACTATTTCTCCAGCCACCGTAGTACCATCCCCCCAATCGCCATCCTTCGTCCTACTGACAGGCATGATGATTTTATTAAGACCCGATTCCATCCTGATCTTCCATCTGCCTCTCCACGCTTCCCTATTAATCCTCTCTGCTGGATCGCACCTTATCCTTCGTGGCTTGAGCATGATCCGTCTTGATGAGGTCTGCCAACTCCTTCCACTCCTCGTTGCCTTCAATGGTTCTCCATTGCCTATCAATGGAACTGCCACGTCCCTTACAGCCGCAATTCGCTAACCAGTCTGCCACCTGATTCCCTTTTCGCCGCACATGACTCGTGATGCTGTAGTCGATGCGTTTAATCAAGCCGGATATTTCTTGGATGATTCCTGCCGTCCGCCAACTTTTGGTTACTTTCTCCCAACCTTGCCCATTGTTGAGTCTCCTCACCGTGTCCACAGCCAGTTGCGAATCCCCAGTGATTTCTAGGTTGGTGTATCCATTCCTGATAGCAATTCTTAAACCTTGGTGCAGGGCCCAGAATTCAGCCTCATTATTAGTCATTTGGCCTCCCCATTCGGCATAGATCCACCTGACTTGATTGTTGCTGTCTCTAAAGATCCCTCCAAAACCAGCGTCTCCCGGATTACCCTTCGAAGCCCCGTCAAAGTTAAGCTTGATAAATTGATCCCGAGGGTATGAGAAAATCTCTGGACTCTGAGTTCTCAAGTCATTGTTGGCCGAGCATTTGTAATGCACCATATCCAATTTTAAGTTTAGTTTATTCAGGATGGCCTGTTCTTCCGCAGTAGTTTTCCAATCCTCACTGTCCCATTTCTCTACTAGAATGGTCTCCCTCGTGTAGTCTACCACCTGCGCCCAGACAGCTTCTGGAGAATTAGCCCGACTCTGAAATATTCTCCTATTCCGTTCTTTCCAGACCGTCCAGAGAATGAAAGAAGAAGTCAGATTCCAAGCCCTCTGAACAACTCGGCAATTGAAGGTTTCCTTATTCCACTGATAGATAGCATCTTTAAATTCTCTCATGATAAGCCCTGGTTTATTGAACAATTGTTTGGCCAAGATCCATAAGCTCTCAGTGTATGGGCAACGAATTAGAAGATGGTCTCTCTTCTCCTCATCATTTTTGCATAGGTAGCATTGTGAGGGGCCCTGGAACCCCTTTTTTTGGATACGATCCCAAGTCAAAATTTTATTCTTTGTGGCAAGCCAGATGAAAATAGCCACCTTAGGCCACCAGTTGGATTCCCATATAAGTTTCCATTCCCAATTTCTGTCTCCTTCGTTTTGAGACCCCATTAGAAAATAGGCCTCCTTGGTAGAAAAGATTCCCTTCATTGAACTCCCCCATCGAAGGATATCTTGCCCTTCGCGGACTCTGAGCTTCCTTGATTCCATTTCCTTCCGGTAAGCTTCTTGAATATCAGGATTTAGACTCTGATCCCATTTTATCGGCTCCTCCCATACCCTCCATCCATCCGGAGTGTCATTTGCTTTCCAATAATCCTTTACTTTCCGTCTAATCCTAGCATTGTTTTCATAGACTTGGGAAAGTGCTTGGACGCTGTTCAGTCTTTCTCGTTGCTGCCAGCTATCTTCCCAGAAGTTTGCCTCTGCTCCTCCTCTGATTTCCCAGAAAGTGTGTTTTGCAATCAAATCTCTGTTCTGAGAGGCTAATTCCCAAATGTTAGATCCACGGGGGGTTTCTTGTGTTCTTAGAATGTCAACCTGTGTGTTGGGCATTCTGTATTTGATCCTCCAGATAATTTTCCATAGATCACTTCCTCCACTAAGCCATCGCCACCATAGCTTGGCTCCCAGGACCTTGTTCAGGATTTCCGGGTCCCTTAATCCCAACCCTCCTTGTTCTTTTCTTTCAGTGAGTTGATTCCATGAGACCAAAGCCCATTTTTTCTTTTGATCAGTTCCACTCCATATAAATTTGCGGATGATTTCTCTGATTTTAGCACAAACCCCAGCAGGGGCAGCCATAATCGATAAAGGATAGATAGGGATAGCCTGAAGTACCGACTTAGCCAGGATAATTCTACCAGCAATATTCAGGACTCTGAACGACCAATTGGCAATCTTTCTATTGAGCTTGTCCAGCAATCCTTGCCAGTTTTTCAATTTTTTTGAAGTGAAATCAAGAATATTACCCAAATATTTAGTGGGTAGATCCCCTCTCTTGAATCCCAAAGTTCTGATAAGATGAGCTTTGACTTGTTCTAGAGTGTTGAAAATGAAGATGCAGGATTTATCTCTGTTTATTTCTAGACCCGAGGCAGCTGAAAACAGATCCAGGATCCTCTTTAAATTTTGGACTTCTCTTACCGTGGGCTCCCCAAACAACATAATGTCATCAACAAATTGTTGGTGGGTCAGAGGCAAATGGTTTCCCCAGATTTTCAATCCTTTAATTCTATTTGCTATTCTTTCTTGTTTAATGAATCTCCCTAGTCCTTCAGCAGCTAGGATAAATAAAAAAGGAGACAGCGGGTCACCTTGGCGGATCCCTCTAGAAGCATTAAAAGTTTTTGAGGGACTTCCATTTACCAGGATAGAAAAATGAGGAGTGGATATTAGATTATTAATCCATGCAATCCATCTTTGATGAAAACCAAATCGTTCCAGGACTGTAGCTAGGTAATTCCAATTTAGTTTATCATAAGCTTTGGATAAATCAAGTTTTATCATCATACCTTTTTGTTTTTTGAGTTTCAAGGAGTGAATCACCTCCTGAGTTACCACCAGGCCATCAAGGATCTGCCTACCTTCTACAAAACCCGTTTGTTCGGCCGAAATGAGGTTGTCTAAGAGGGGTTTTAAGCGTTTAGCAATCACAGACGTGATGATTTTGTATATGACATTGCATAAAGCTATTGGTCTGAAGCCATTAGCCTCCTCTAGGTTGTTTCCCTTAGGAATGAGAGCATAAAAGGTAGAGTTAAGAGCTGGCCATACCTTTTGATTTATTCTTGATTCTTCAACAAGCTCCAAAATTTCCTGTCCCAGGAAGTGCCATCCAGCCTGGTAAAAATCCACCGTGAAGCCATCCGGTCCAGGGGCTGTCCCTTTCTTCATAGCCTTCACTACGTCTTCCAGTTCCTCTAGGGTCACTGCTCTCATAAGAGCTTTATTTTGGTCCTCTGTGACCAATCTAGGGATTGCAGAGCATATCTCTTGTATGGCCCTCGTTCTATCACCAGGGGATTCAGTTAAAATTTCTTTGTGATGGGCTATCAACACTTGTTCAATTTCATTCTGTTCAACTACTCTGTCTCCATTCCTGTCCTTGAGTGATAGTATTCTGTTTCCCTGCCTGTGTTTAACCATGGCTTGATGAAAGAATTTAGTATTGCGTTCTCCTTCCCTCAGCCATTTTATCCTAGATTTTTGGCGCCATAGGATCTCCTCTTGCTTCCTCCTCTCCTCCAGTTGGCCAAGGATTATCCCTTCTTTGAGGATGCTTTCTTCAGTTCTTCCCTCCAAAATTATTTTCTGTTGGAGATCAGTCATTTCCCCTTCCAGTTTTTGTTTGTCCTCCAGAATGTTTCCAAATTCCTCCTTGTTCCATTTCTTGATTTTGCCTTTCAGCTCTCTCAGTTTTAACTGAAATGTTTGCATTCTGCATCTGCCCTGAATATTACTTTGTGTCCACCATTTCTCCACTCTCTTGATAAACTCAGGGTCCCTTAGCCAGAAAGCTTCAAATCGAAATGGCCTCTTGCCCTGAATTTTTTTGATGTCGATCTCTAAGCGAATCGGCCAGTGATCCGATCCCAGAGCTGGAATGATCTTGGCTTCCACAAAGACATCTTTATTCATTATGGCTTCGGACACTAGGAATCTATCTAGCCTGGTGGCAATTTGATTTTTGCCACCCCGTCTGTTGTTCCAAGTATATACTCCGTTAATGGTTTGAATATCCACTAACCGGAGTTCTTCTATCATCTCATTGAATCTGTCCATAAGGTGGTCTTGTCTCCTAATCCCTCCTTTTTTCTCTTCTAAGGATCTGATCATATTGAAATCGCCACCAATAATCCAAGCAGCTTCAGGGTACAGATTGCGGATTGCCTTAACGTCCTTAATAAACTGATCCTTATGTCCAGGAGACGAGGGGCCATAAACTCCTGAGATAACTACCTGGTGATTAGTTCCTACAACCCTTCCCAGCCCCGAAAGGATTCCACGCATACTCACCCAGTTGTCTATAACAATGTCATTTGGGTTCCATAGGATTGCGAGTCCTCCTGCAAAGCCTGTTGCATCTTGCCCCATCACCTGGTAGGGTAGTCTGCTTCTTTGTATTATTTCCTCTAGTTGGTGAATCAAAATCTTTGTTTCCTGTAAAATCAGAATACTAGGTTTTTCTTTTTGCAGCTTATCCTTCATATACCTTTGTTTGCCTTTACTATTCAGACCCCTAATATTCCAGCTGACCACTATCATTTAAAACTTTTTATAGGAGGGGAAGAATACCTCCGACAGAGGTATTACCTTACCTGAGTTTATCAAGATCTCTCCCACCGCCTGGATCGTTTCATTCATAGGTCTCCGACCTCTCTTTCTGCTGTTTTTACTCAAGGTATCTGTTCCTTTGCCTTCCGTCCCTTGCCCCTTTTCCAACATTACTGATGTATCCGGGGGTTCTCCTTTTTTCTCTTTGTATTTCTGGAATACCTCCTTGTATAGCTGCCTTTGGTCTTCAGGTATAAATCTACTGTCTAGGTTCTTCCATTCCTGGATCAGTCTTCGCATGATTATTTCTTCCTCTGCTTCCGTTTCGGGCTGGTCTTCCACTTCCATATGAGCCACTAGATCTGTTTCAGTTGCCTCTTCCTCTGTTTCCCCTTTGTTGACTTTGCTAACAGATATTCCTTTCCCTTTTTCCTCTCCTTGTACTTCCATTGGGCTATTGTTTGTTTCCTCATCATCTTCCAAGTTTACTTCATACTCTTCACCTTCGCTCTGTAGTACTTGATATTTGTTCTGGGTTCTTGCTTGGTTGGTTTGCTTTTGGGATTGAGTCTTTGGTCCTTCTCTATTTGGTCTCCGCTTCCTGACCACCTGTTGAAACCCTCTTTCTGGATCCTCCGTCCTCCCAGTGGTATTCGGTTGGTTCGCCTGACTTTTTTTGCTCTCTGCCTCTCTGTTAAGGGGGCATTGCCGATACAGATGACCATACTCGTGACATATTCGGCATCGGAAGGGGATATGTTCATAATCAATTGGCTGTTTCCAAACTTCGTCATGGTATTCCACCTCAACAGTTTCTGGAAGGGGATTAGCCAAATTTATGTAAACGCAGATTCTCGCATAGGCATTATACTTACCTCTTTTCGTGGCCTCTGCAGTTTTGACAAAGCTTCCGATCGAGTTGCCGATACCTTCCAAGATCCCCGGCTCCCAGAACTCATCAGGAAGACCAAATAACCTGACCCAGACTGGTGCATCAAGCATTTTCTCCTTTTCAGGGTTATATCTCTCCTCCCAAAACTTCATGAATAATCCTGCATTATTCAGGAAATAGGGACCCTCTTCAAAGATTCTGTTCTTATCTTCCAAATTCGAAAATATTGCTGTGAAGAACCCTTGTGCACCAAGCTTGAGATCTATCTGCCCCTTAGGTCGCCAGCGTTGATCGATCCATCTGTAGAGTTCTCGCTCAGACGGCCAGTATCCAACAAATCGGCAGATTAAAGCATGGTCCTTCATATAGCAATTATATTCTTCCAGCTTGTTATGGGGAACGACATACCTAGGCTGTTTCTCAGCCCTCGGTAGGCATTTTCCTCTCATTCGTTTTTGCCATAAATTACCCATGACTGGGATTTGGTTTACCCTTTCCGTATGGTGCTCTCCATCCGTACTGGTTTCGCCCATAACCACATTTTTGAAGGAGGGGATCTCTCCCCCCCCCCTTGGCTCTCCCATTGCGTTCAGGGCGGAAACTCTCTGTTTTTCCTTACTGACTTTTCTATTTCCTAACCCGACCCGTGCCGGCAACCTGCGAGATCCTGACTTAGCAGGTCTGTGAGCTCAGCCGACAGTCTGAGCCAGCCCGTGACCTCGTTACTCTTGTCTTGTAACTCGAACCCTAGCGTTCATCCTCGCGCAGCGCTTTCCGATATCCTTGGATACTATCAATATTAATGTGCAGAAGAAATTCCTGAAGCTCTGGTATAAAAAGAAGAAAATTACATTGCAGGATATTTCCATTAAGCCACATATAGAGACTAAGGAGGCAGTAGCACAAATCTCTAATGAAACTTACACATCAGATGATGAGCCTTTGATGATCGACAATCAAACACAGAGGTTGAAGTAGAAAAGGTTACAGGTGCTGATACATCAGATGAGGGCTCAGTGGTTGAAGTAATATTGGAAGATAAGACACCGTAACAGGCACCACAACATGCACCAGATAACAGTTAGGCTCCAGTAAGGGGTGAATTAAAGAAAAAGGCACTGTGGGTTAAAACTTCAACATATCATCACCCACATCATCCCGCAAGAAAACAACCAACAAGATGACAACGAATTAGCCACAAGGACAACAACCCCCACATGACAAATAGAGAGGAGTGAAGATCCACCTACTACACATCAACACAGAAGAGTTGCCAAGGTCAACTTCCATCTCAAGCGAGCAAGGCAGCAACGAGATCGAGAGTTCACCTTTCTCTTGGATGGCTAGATGCATGTGCATGGTACCAGTGGACTACTCTTTTGAGTAGATCTTATTATTTTTGTTCTTCCCATGTTTCGGGGACGAAACATGTTAAGGGGGGTGGAATGTAGTATACCTAGGGGGGATAATATGGGGTACAAAGGGAATAATGTAATAATGGAATGGGCCATAATAATAAATAAGGTGGTTAACCCTTATCATGTAAGGGACCACAAGTAGTTAGCAATAATGTAATAAGCCCATGGTATTAGATAGATGGTATTGAGGGAACCATGGTAATGACCCATGGTACTGTATGTCTGAGGCCTATATAGAGGCTAGAGACTCCACATTGAGAGATGTCAAAGGTTATTGTATGAACAGGCATATGGCTTCTGGAGTGTTCTCCTTCCTTAAGGAGTGAATGTATGGTGTTGCCCTACCTTAAGGGTTTGATCAATAAAGTGAATCATTTCTATCTATATTCATATCTTGTTATTTATTGGGTTTATTTGTATTCTCATATATTTTTGGGTTAGATCTATAACAGCCTGTGACTTGCTCATCTGTCCTAATGTGTTGGAGCCTTATTGCTCCCCGTTGTACCATATCCCAGATAAAGTGGTACTTGATATCAATGTGCTTGGAGTGGTCGTGGAACACAGGATTCTCTGAAAGGTGAATCCGACTCTGGTTGTCGCCGAAGATCACGGTGGTATCCAACACATGCTCAAATAGCTCACCGAAGAGCTTTCTCAACCAAACAACTTTACAATAGGACATACTCGTAGCAATGTATTCGGCCTTGGTGGTGCTTAAAGCAACCGATTTCTGCTTCTCTCATCTAAGATATTGAAGCAGACCCCAAAGAGAAGCAACACCTAGATGTGCTTTTATGATCCACCACTGTTAAGTTTAGGTATGTTCTATGCCTAGAGCAAATTATTTCAATTTTCACAGTTAGCTCAAGATCTTTTCCAGATAGCAATCACATCAGCATTAAAATAAACTGCAGATAGAACATAAACATAAATCGCAGAAGACAAGCCAAGACAAGAGGACACAAGATGTGGCGCTACCAAGGGACAAACCCCAATGTGGGGAAACCCTTGATTAATTCTTCTTATATGTTCTTCAATAGTTCAGCAGAGAGAGAGAGATAGTACATTACAACAGAAGTCAACACTTTGACTTATCTAGAGAAGACCATAGATCATCTCTAAGAAGATGATACATGAGATCAGTTGAAGACATGCTGCTTCAACTGATTCTCCAAGGTGACTCCTTCACCTTTCATTGTGCTGCATCTCGTCATCATGCTGCACCTCATCGTGCTACACCATGATGTACCCATCATCACAATGCTGCATCTTATCATGCTTCATCAATCATGACAGTACCCATCACTGTACTGCATCATGTACCCTCATGTGCCATTGCTGCACCTTGTTTTGCCACCATGTGCTTGCTGCACCTTGCTTACCATACTACTGTCCCAATTGCTATTGCAGCACCATGTCTTGCTGCTGTCCCAATTGCTATTGCAACACTATGTCTTGCTGCTGTCCCAATGCTTACTGCTGTCCATGTGCCTTTGCTGCCATGTCACAGTTGTCCCATGTATCTATACAACACTATGTACCTTGCTGTCCCATATATTTTGACAACACTATATACCTTACTGTCCCATATATCTTGACAACACTATGTACCTTGCTGTCCCATATATCTTGACAACACTATATACCTTGCTGTCCCATATATTAGCACTACTGTACTAGTTGCCTTGCTGTCCCATGCATCTAACTATCAGTCCACAAACAACCGTCAATTTACTGCATGCTATTGCTGATTTTTGCCTAGGGTTCAGTGCATATACTTGACTGGTTAGGGCACACCAACAAGCCTAACATATAGGGAGAATACACCTGTTTGCCTCACTGTCCTTAGAGATGACTGTGGCCTAGTTAGGAGGTCCTTTCTCTCCCAACCGCTGCTGTAATAGTCCCTTACTGCGTCCCTATAAACAGAGATATAGACCCCAATATCATGCATAAAACAATCATGAAACTCACTATTAGTCTGCGGCCTGATTTGCATGGTAACACTCCTCCAATGTGTCACCTCAAGCCATCCTTCTTGCCTCATGCAATGACTAAGAGCTGCAGCTCTTCTTCTCTAAAATCTGCACTCAAAATAGTCCACAAACTCGGACCTGCCTCAGCCTTCCTTGCTCCAAATTTGCACTATATTTCAAACCTTAGGATTGCATTAGGGCATCCAGCGTTAGGGCTGCTTTAGGTCTGTGTTAGGGCAGCCTTCTATCTGCGTCTAGGGCAGCCTTCCATGTGTGTCTAGGGCAGCCTTCCATGTGTGTCTAGGGCAACCTTCCATCTGCGTTTAGGGTAGCCTTCCATGTGTGTCTAGGGCAGCCTTCCATCTGCGTCTAGGGTAGCCTTCCATGTGTGTCTAGGGCAACCTCTCTTCCTCCAACGTCTAGGGCTTCCACTCCTAGATTTCTCTTCCACTAAAACCCAAGACAAGTGGAGAGAAATCAAGATAGAAGTGTGTGTGAAATGACTCTCAAGTCATCTCCTTTTATACTAAAACGTTGAGCACATGTGGGGTTTATTTTATCGTTGGTTGACCTTGACGAATTGTCTTATAACACAAATAAATACATAACTCCATGAATAATTATCAGAATTGGATGATCTTTAGATCAATCCTACACCTCTCGATAAGAGGAATCCAAGAAAAATATCAGCTGCCATAAATAAGATGACCCACATGGAGTTTGGCCCTAGTTGCCAATTTTAACACTCCCTCTCAACTAGGGAGAACTCCATCCGCTGATTCATATGTCCGATTGTACTATCTCTGCCATCAGTTCCTTGCATTGCTCTACTTTGCTCTGCTTTGCTGAACCATGAAGAAGAAGAATTGATCGAGAATGTCTCATACCATTCTCTACTGACCTGAAGTCAGTTCCATATGAAGAGAGTGTGTCATATCACTCTTACTGACCCAAAGTCAGTTTTATTGATCCTAGATCAATATCACAAGAGAGTGTCTCAAACCACTCATACTGATCTTAGATCAGTTTCATTGATCCCAGATCAATGGAGGTCATCCTAGCATAGGGAGTACGGTAGATACAACGATGCGTCCATCGATAGTACTACTATGGTCCCTAACCCCATTTCCCTGCTCATTGATCAGATGAGAGGTACTTCCCATGAGTCCCAGACTGCATGGGTAGGATGCCTCAACAGGAGAACTAATCATCTTGTCCACAGGAGAACGAATCATCCTGCCCCACAGTCGCCACGGGAGAACTAATCATCCTGACCCACAGGAGAACTAATCATCCTGTTTCACAGTTGCCACAGGAGAACTAATCATCCCGGCCCACAGGAGAACTAATCATCCTGTTCCATAGTTGCCACAAGAGAACTAATCATCTTGTTCCACAGTCGCCATGAGGTATCAAAGGGGAAGGTTGAACTTGTCATCTTGTACATAGCGCACCACTAGGGGAGGGTGAGTCACCCTGTGGTAGTATGTTGCTCCAGTAAGTACCCCAAGCCCCCCTAGAGCTCCCAGAGCTCAATGCATGCAACATGCAGGACCCTTATAAGAAGGTCTCTCAACGACTCCAAGTCGTTCGGGAAAGTCATAAATTTGACCTTTCCCCGGGGCTTTGACAAAATGTCTGCGACCTGTACATCAGTCTCAATGCGATGGAGCCTCCTCGCTCATCGACTTACCATATCGCAAATAAGGCAGTATCTGATGTCTATTTGTTGGAGCAATCATCGAATACAGGTTTCCACAAAAATTGTATCCCCCCTCTGGTTGTTACAGAGAATCACAATGGTATTCATCATGTGTACAAATAGCTCACTTAAGAGCTTCCGCAACCGGGGAACTTCACACGAGATCATACTCGTAGTTATGTATTCGGTCTCGGTGGTGCTTATAGCAACTGACTTCTGCTTCCTGCTCATCCATGATATCGAAGCGGAATCCAAAGAGAACCAACATTGAGAAGTGCTCTAGTGATCCTCCACACTGCTTGCTCAGTCAGCGTTCGAATAATCATGCAGTTTCATATTTCCGGCAGTGTATCTTAATCCATGAGTGATTATGCCCTGAAGATATCTCAGAAGATTCTTGGTACCAATCCAGTGAGGCTCAACCAAATATGAGCTCACCATTCTAACTGCAAAACATATATCCAGACAGAAGTTCACCAAGAACATTAATGCAAATGAGTTTATGAAACTCAGAGGCATTTCCCAAATCTGGTCCGTCATCACCACCATATAACTTCTAAAAGTTAAGATCCTCGAGGTAGTCACTGGCTTGCAGTTACCATTCCACATCCGGAATCCAACTCCCTCTTACTTCTGCAAGTGAGAGGGCCTGCACCTGTCAGAAATAGGTCGTCCTTAGAAGATGCCGGTATGAAAGGTATCATCCACAACCTTCGAGTAATGGTCCGGATCGGTTTCACTCCTAGTGAATCTCAGCTTCATCAGACAGCTATCAATCCTCTCATACTATGCTTGAGGTGTTTTGCTTCAAGCCATAGAGGGCTTTCTTCCACCTGTATACATGAGATTCCCGATCATGAATCTCAAACTCCTCGGGTTGTTCCAAACCTGTGGACCTGCTACATGAGGGGAATGGTCCCCTTGTGAGATTTTCCTTCGGTACATCTCAGACATGTACCTTCATGCTCCTTTTGAATTCAGGCATCCTTGTCGTCATCTTTCCATCGATGAATGCCACCCTGAAACCTTTGACTTCCATTGCTGAAATGGACACCAGGTTCTTCTTGCGATCAAGTACATAAAAGAGATTCTGTAAATGAATCGAGTTACCCTCATTCAATTGAGGAGTAACATCCTACACCCTTTTCGGAATAGGTGGCATCGGCTCCAAGTATAATCCCACGATTGTTTCCATCTCTACCAGAAGAGCACCCTTCTATCCGATGAGGTGCCTTGAAGCACTACAATCAATAAGCCAGATTCCCAAAGAATCTGAAGGAGAGGGCCAATACAAGATAACGCTTCTTTATCTTATCAGAAACAACATTTGATTCTTCATACCAGGTTCCTTGCTTTCATTGAAGAGTCGGTTGTATCCTTGATGACCTGCATTACCTGTCATTCCTCTGATCATTGAAAATGTCCCTGGAATGATTGTTATCATCATCAAGTGATGTGTCCCTGCCAGTCGGACACTCCTTCGCATAATGGCCAAACTGCCTTTCCTTCCATCCTTAGATCTGAACTTCCCATAGAAGTGATCTTTAGGTAGGTCATCAGAAGCTTCCGTTGCGCCACTTTGATAATATTCTCTGCTCTGACTTCACCCTTGGTGAATTTGAAGAGGGATGAGGAACCCATTGATCCTTTTGTCCTTTTCCAACTGTCTTCGGTGATTGCTCTTTCACTCTTGCTTGGGTTTTGTCTTCACCTCAGCTCTGATACCATGTTAAGTTTAGGTATGTTCTATGCTTAGAGCAATTTATTTCAATTTTCATAGTTAGCTCAATATCTTTTCCAGATTAGCAATCACATCAGCATTAAAATAAATTGCAGATAGAACATAAACATTAATCGCAGAAGACAAGCGAAGACAAGAGGACACAAGATGTGGTGCTAGCCAGGGACAAACCCCAATGTGGGGAAACCCTTCATCAATTCTTCATATGTTCTTCAATAGTTCAGCAGAGAGAGAGATAGTACATTACAACAAAAGTCAACACTTTGACTTATCTAGAGAAGAGCATAGATCATCTCTAAGAAGATGATACATGAGATTAGTTGAAGACATGCTGCTTCAACTGATTCTCCAAGGTGACTCCTTCACCTATCATCGTGCTGCATCTCGTCATCATGCTGCACCTCACTGTGCTGCACCATGTTGCACCCATCATCACAATGCTGCATCTTATCATGCTTCATCAATCATGACAGTACCCATCACTGTACTGCATCATGTACCCTCATGTGCCATTGCTGCACCTTGTTTTGCCACCATGTGCTTGCTGCACCTTGCTTACCATACTGCTGTCCCAATTGCTATTGCAGCACCATGTCTTGTTGCTGTCCCAATTGCTATTGCAACACTATGTCTTGCTGCTGTCCCAATAAATAGAGATATACACCCCAATATCATGCATAAAACAATCATGAAACTCACTACTAGTCTGCGGCTTGATTTGCATGGTAAGACTGCTCCAATGTGTCACCTCAAGCCATCCTTCTTGCCTCATGCAATGACTAAGAGCTGCAACTCTTCTTCTCTAAAATCCGCACTCAAAATAGTCCACAAACTCGGACCTGCCTCAGCCTTCCTTGCTCCAAATTCGCACTATATTTCAAACCTTAGGATTGCATTAGGGCATCCAGCGTTAGGGCTGCTTTAGGTCTGCGTTAGGGCAACCTTCTATCTGCGTCTAGGGTAGCCTTCTAGCTGCATCTAGGGCAACCTTCCATGTGTGTCTAGGGCAACCTTCCATCTGCGTTTAGGGCAGCCTTCTATGTGTGTCTAGGTCAGCTGTCCATCTGCGTCTAGGGCAGCCTTCCATGTGTGTCTAGGGCAACCTCTCTTCCTCCAATGTCTAGGGCTTCCACTTCTAGATTTCTCTTCCACTAAAACTCAAGACATGTGGAGAGAAATCAAGATAAAAGTGTGTGTGAAATGACTCTCAAGTCATCTCTTTTTATACTAAAACGTTGAGCACATGTGGGGTTTATTTTATTGCTGGTTGACCTTGACGAATTGTCTTATAACACAAATAAATTCATAACTCCATGAATACTTATCGGAATCGGATGATCTTTAGATCAATCCTACACTCCGAGAAAAATATTAGATGTCATAAATAAGATGACCCACATGGAGTTTGGCCCTAGTTGCCAATTTTAACAACCACATTGCCAGCCCAGTCAGCATCAGTATATCCATGTAGCTTCAAATTCCTGACAGTGTATCTCAGTCCATAATGAATTGTGCCCTGGTGATCTGAATTGGATCCTCAAACAATTCCATGATTGTTAAGAATGAATGACAGACTTCAAAAAATCTTATAGCTATCAGAAATAACCTCTAAATAATGGTAATTTGCAGCCAACATGGAACAACGAGGACCTTCGGTCAAAGCGCGCTGACCGTTGGCCCATGGAGACTGCGCATGGCGCAAAAATGGCAATTGGGAAGCTCAGACCCAGAAATGGAGGCTGTTTCTGACTGGGCAAAACCCCTCGAGAAGGAAAGGCCCCGAGTGCTCAGTCACAAGGGAAACCAGAAAATTGTGGGAAAGTGCTAAAACTGACAAGGCGGGTCCCGTGCTCAAAACCAGCGGAATATCAGAGGCATTTCGGGCGGTAAGCGGGTTTGGCCGAGGACCCAGCGATTCCATACACCGAGTGACGCGTGTCTGGCGGGGAGAGAGAAATCGCTTACATCGCAGATTAACGGTCGAGCAACTCAACCGTGCGATAGGAGCGAAGACCGTAGGATCTGGGGGCTCCAGATCAACGACGGAGGTTCAACCCGATGGATGACTGGACCCGAGGGAGAAATAAACTACAGCGCATAAGATTTGAAGTCCGATTTGACCGATGAATTGACAGAAGGATCTGTTTCGCAGGCATTTGGGAAATAACGGAAAAAACGACTGTTCAGGAAGAACTGACACTCAATTCCCAAGGAGACAGGTGGCCACCTCTCTGCGAAGCGTTATGCAGCAATGATGATGCAGGGCAAAGGAGTTCCAGTGGACGGAGGCAGGCGATCTAGAGATCCGGGAAGCCGAAACTAACAATCGAAGGAACGAACTCGCTTTAAAGCCACGAGCTAATAGAGACAGGAGACAGTGAGGCAAAGAAGTATTGAAGAAGGCGAAGGCCGAGAGACACAGAAAGAGAGGCAAAATTACAGAGGACAGAGAAGCCGAGCTGACCATCAGAGTAAGGGCAGCGTCGAGCAGATAGAGACCAATTGAGGTCGAAATTCGGTAAGGGGAGTCTGTGAACTCTAAGGACTTTGGAATTCCAAGTGCCATCCTACTGATCATCCTTTGTCAAGTGAGACTCAGATTGAGCTCCTTATTGTAAGACTCTGCTTTAAAAACATAATAAAAAGGCCACCATTGAAGGCTGGACCAGGAGACGTAGCCCAGGAGGATTGGGTGAACTCCTTATTAAATTTTGTTGTGTTTATGTTTTGCTTACTGTGATCTCTTACTATTTCAAGTGTCTGTGTATTTCGCAATCTTATCGATCCGTTGCACAAGATAACATAGACACACACACCAACACATGAGTCTGTAATACCTTCATTAATTTCCTGAGGTCACCTAGGGGTGATTTCAGATCAAGTGGTATCAAAGCTCTAGGTTATTAAGGTTAGACAAGCTTGTGCTGGATTTAGCTGTTGAATGCTAACTAGATCAAAGCTCAAATTAGGAGAGGGAGAGTTGGTCGAAACTAATCTTGAAATTGGAAGAGTCTATCCTCAGAAGACAATGTCGGAGGAAGGTTCTGTGGGCCCAGACCCACAATTTATAGATAGTTTCCTGGCCATGAGGTCCATGGTAGAAGAAATGTATAAGGACTTTAGAAAACACAAAGATGAGGAATCATCAGGCTCCAAACAAGATAAGGGGGAAGAAGAATCTTTCCTCCATGACCACTCCAAAGGCAAAGGGAAAGAAGAAAGCCTTCTCATACCTCCTAATAGCCCTGAACATAAAAAGAAAGCATCTTTGATTAAACTAGATGTTAAATTTGATTTACCAATATATGATGGAGAGTTGAATGCAGAAAAGCTGGACAATTGGATCAGACAAATTGATGTTTATTGCAGAGTGCAGAGTATCGATTCAGACAAGAGCAAGATTCAGCTGGCCAGCCTATGCCTTGGGGGCACTGCCTTGGTTTGGTGGGAAGGCAGGACCCAAGCTGACATGAAGAAACATGGTAAGACTCTTTCTGTCTGGAGTGAATTTGTTTTTGCAATAAAAAAACAGTTCTATCCACTGGCTTACATGCAGCAAGCCATGATGAGCTGGCAAACTCTTCGCCAATTGAAAGGGCAAAGTGTACAAAGTTACACCCAAGAATTTAGGAAGAGAGTTTTGATTATAGGAATCTCATTAGACTCACCTGAGACTCTGTTGAAGTACATCGGTAGTCTACACAACTACATGAGACACACTATCCTCATGTTTAATCCCACTAGTATAGATGAGGTATTTGTTCAAACTACGCATCTAGAAGCTAGAGGAAAGAATGGGAACCCAGAAGTTGGAGGATCATCCAAGCCCATTGCAAGCAAGAATAAGAAGAAAAGAAAACAGAAATGGAAAGAGAGGAAGGCCAACATTGCACAGAAAAGAAAGTCTTCATGCACTCACTGTAAGAAGGATGGGCATGATGATGAGCACTGTTGGATCCTGCATCTAGAGTTGAGACCTAAGAAGTTCGAGGGCAAGAAGAAGAAGACTGCTGCAGCTATTCAGAAAGATTTGGGGTCAGACTCAGGAGATGAAACAAACATTGCAAGCACATGTATAAAAGGTAAGAATTCTGAAGCATCCACTAGTAATTTTGCACAATCTACTATTGATGAAAAAAATGAGAGAAAAAGACATGAGCTTTTCCATATTCGAGTTATTTCCAAACATCAAAAGATTGATACTTTGTTTGATAGTGGCTCACAAGTAAATTTAATTTCTGAAGCAATTGTAAAGAAGTTGGGATTACTGACTACACCTCACAAGAAACCATACCCATTAGGTTGGTTAAGTGATAAAGCACAACTACAATTGACTAGACAATGCAAACTTAAGTTTTCTTTTGGGTTAGCATTTGTAGATGAGGTTGAGTTAGATATAATTCCTTTGGATATATATGGAATTGTTTTAGGAAGTCCTTACTTGTATGACAGAAAAGCTATTTTCTATAGATCTGAGAACAAGTATCTACTCGTTAAAGATGGAATCAAATACTTTATAAGAGCTCATAAGCTCAAGAATAATTATACTCTCATAAACTCAGAGCAGATAAAACGAATTGTAAATTCATGCAAACAATTTTTACTGATGGTTGTAAAGGAAAAGAAACCTGATAAAACCAATGTATTTGAGGGCTGTGATGCTAAACAACAAACTGATTTAGAAAAAGTTGTTTCAGGATATGATAATTTGTTTCAAGAACCTAAAGGTCTGCCACCCAAAAAGGAAATAGTGCATGATATTAATTTGCAACAAGATGCTCCATTGTCTAACATTGGGATGTACAGGTTGTCCGCTTTAGAGAATGCAGAAATCAAGAAGCAGATGCAGGAATTGCTCGAGAAGGGGTTCATCAAACCTAGCACATCACCATGTGGGTCACCAATCATTTTGGTGAGAAAGAAAGATGGCTCGTGGAGAATGTGCATTGATTATTGAGCACTGAATAAGATAACAATAAAAAATTGTTATCCCCTTCCTCGCCTAGATGATCTATTAGATCAATTGAAAGAAGCTGTTTATTTTTCCAAGCTAGAATTGCATAGTGGATATCATCAGGTCAGAGTTGTAGAACAAGATGCATGGAAGACTGTTTTCAAAACAAAGCAGGGATTGTATGAGTGGCTGGTTATGCCTTTTGGCTTAACTAATGCTCCTGCTACTTTCATGAGAGATGATGTGCTCAGACCTTTTCTTGATGATTTTGTTATTGTATATCTGGATGACATTCTTATATTTAGCAAAACATGGGAAGAACATTTAAAGCATGTTAAGCAGACACTAGATGTTTTCAAAAGAGAAAAACTTTATGTTAAACTCTCAAAATGTGAATTTGGCAAAACATCTTTGAATTATTTGGGACATATAGTAGGGGGTGGTGAATTAAAGATAGATCCCTCTAAAGTTGTAATCATTGTAAACTGGCATAAACCCAAATCTGCTACAGAAGTTAGAAGCTTTTTAGGAGCAACACAATATTGGAGAAAGTTCATTTCTAACTTTTCCTCAATTGCAGCTCCCTTACATGCTTTAACAAGATTGAACAAGGTGTTTTAGTGGGGAGGCAAACAGCAGAAAGCCTTCGACACCTTGAAAGAAAAGATTAGTACAACACCAGTACTAGCACTGCCATATCTTCAAAGACCGTTTGAGATCCAAACATATGCCAGTGACTATGCCATGGGAGCAGTGTTGATACAACATGGTAAACCCATATGTTATCATTTTGATACGTTTAACTCTGCAGTAGTTAACTATCCCACATATGATAAGGAATTGTATGCATTAGTACAGAGTGTGAAAAAGTGGAAACATTACTTAATGGGCAAAGAAATAGTTATACATACTGATCATCAACCACTTCAATATCTACACTCCCAAACTAAGTTGTAGCAATCAAGACACTACAGGTGGATGGGGTTCCTACAACAGTTTCATTTAGTCATCAGATATAAAAAGGGCATACATAATAAAGTTGCAGATATGTTATCTAGACCCATTATAAATGCATCTACCATACTTAAGCATAATTCCGTATTACATGAAAGCAACATTGAACAATATGCTCAAGATATAGACTTTAAAGATGTATATGCAACTTTAAGTCAAGGCAAACGAGTAGAAGAATTGGATTATCATATTAAGGACCAACTCTTGTATCATTGTGGGAAGCTATGCATTCCACAAACTGAAAGAGTAAAGATAATTAGAGAAGCACACACTTCTCTAATATCAGGTCACTTTGGGGTAAGCAAAACAGTTGCACAACTGCAAAGATTTTGTTATTGGCCAAAAATGAACGAGACAGTTTCTAGATATGTAAGAGGGTGTACTATGTGTGCTAAAAGCAAGCCCAACAATAGGAAACTAGGCTTGTACACTCCACTACCAGTTCCTTCTCATCCTTGGGAAAGTGTTTCCATGGACTTTGTTGGAGGACTGCCTAAATCTAGGAAAGGTCATGACTATCTATATGTTGTTGTGGATAGGTTCAGCAAAATGTGTATTTTGATACCTTGTAATAAACAGATTACAACTGAACAAACTGCAAAATTGTTCTTTCAACATGTATGGGTTCATTTTGGATTACCCACTTCCATTATATTTGATCGAGACACCAAATTTGTGGGAAAGTTTTGGTCAAGTCTGTGGGAACTAATGGACACCAAACTGAAGAAAAGCACAACTTTCCATCCACAAATCGATGGCCAGACATAAGTAGTCAATAGGACAGTGATCCAGTTGCTCAGGGGATATTGCAGCAAGCATCCCAAGCTTTGGGATGAACATTTGTGTTATGTGCAACATGCTTACAACCGAGCCAAACATTCTTCCACACAGAGATCTCCTTTTGAGACCTGTTTTGGTTTCACACCAAGGTCTCCCTTGGATTTTGTCTTTGGTAAGGACACAGCAGTTGAGGGACACAACGATGTGGACAAGGCAACTAGGTTCATTGAACAAATCCAAGAGATCCATCAGGCAGTACAGGAACAACTAGAAAAGAGCTAGGCCAAATACAAGGCAAGGCATGACAAGCATCAGATGGAGCATAGTTTCCAAGTTGGTGATCAAGTCTGGCTGTATATCAGCAAAGACAGGATGCAAGGTGAAGGTAAAAAGCTAAAACCAATAAGGTATGGACCTTTCAAGATCCTTGAGAAAATTGGTGAGAATGCTTTTCGCCTTGATTTGCCAACTTATATGCACATCTACTCAGTCGTCAATGCAGACAACTAGAGACTATTGGACCTTCGTTAATTGAAGATCCTGAAGAGCAGAGTCAATTGCCTTCTATTGATGACCTGCTACTTGAATATCTTAATGAATTGCAGGAAGACACAGTTCTGGACAGGAAGGTGAGGACGACGTGCAGGGGAGATGTTGAGTACCTCAGAATTGGGCTCAGGGGTTCAAAGCCAAGCAGTGCAAAATGGATAGAGATTGGACAGGTGAGAAAGTTGTATCCTCACTTAGTCGATGCTTGAAAACCAACTTTTGGTGGTCCAAAAACTTTTTTCAGTGGGAAGGCCGTGATCCGAATTGGATCCTCAAACAATTCCATGATTGTTAAGAATGAATGACAGACTTCGAAAAATCTTATAGCTATCAGAAATAACCTTTGAATAATGGTAATTTGCAGCCAGCATGGAACAACGAGGACCTTCGGTCAAAGCACGTTGACTGTTGGCCCATGGAGACCGCGCATGGCGCAAAAATGGCAATTGGGAAGCTCAGACCCAAAAATGGAGGCTGTTTCTGATACACGATTAGTGCTATCGCTTGTCAAAACCCCTCGAGAAGGAAAGGCCCTAAGCGCTCGGTCATAAGGGAAATTAGAAAACCATGGGAAAGCGTGAAAATCGACAAGGCGGCTCCCGCGCTCAAAACCGGCGGAATATCGGAGGCATTTCGGGCGGTAAGCGGGTTTGGTCGAGGACCCAGTGATTCCATACACCGAGTGATGCGTGTTTGACGGGGAGAGAGAGAAACCGATTACATCGTGGATTAATGGTTGAGCAACTCAACTGTGCGATAGGAGCGAAGACCGTAGGATCTGGGGGCTCCAGATCAATGGTGGAGGTTCAACCCGATGGATCACTGGACCCAAGGGAGAAATAAACTACGACGCATAAGATTTGAAGTCCGATTTGACCGATGAATCGACAAAAGGATCCGTTTCGCAGTCATCTGGGAAATAACGGGAAAAAAGACCATTCAGGAAGAACTGAAACTTAGTTCACAAGGGGATAGGTGGCCACCTCTCTGCGAAGCGTTACGTAGCAATGATGATGCAGGGCAGAGGAGTCCCAATGGACAGAGGCAGGCGATCCAGAGAGCTAGGAAGCCGAAACGAATAATCGAAGGAACGAACTAGCTTTAAAGCCACGAGCTGACAGAGATAGGAGACAGTGAGGCAGAGAAGCAGTGAAGAAGGTGAAGGCCAAGAGACACAGAAAGAGAGGCAAAATTGCAGAGGACAGAGAAGCCAAGCTGACCATCAGAGTAAGGGCAACATCGAGCAGACAGAGACCAATTGAGGTCGAAATTCGGTAAGGGGAGTCTATGAACTCTAAGGACTTGGGAATTCCAAGTGCCATCCTACTGATTATCCTCTGTCAAGTGAGACTCAGATTGAGCTCCTTATTGTAAGACTCTACTTTAAAAACATAATAAAAAGGCCACCATTGAAGGTTGGACCAGGAGACGTAGCCCAGGAGGATTGGGTGAACTTCTTATTAAATTTTGTTGTGTTTATGTTTTGCTTACTGTGATCTCTTACTGTTTCAAGTGTCTGTCTATTTCACAATCTTATCGATCCGTTGCACAAGATAACATAGACACACACACCAGCACATGAGTCTGTAATACCTTCATTAATTTCCTGAGGTCACCTAGGGGTGATTTCAGATCACCTGGAGATATCTCAAGAGATTCTTAGCAGCAATCCAATGAATGTGATGAGACTCAACCTTAGTCACCAGATACGCCGAATTTGAAGCATTAAATTCGAAATTCGGCGTTTTTCAAGGGAAAACGAACATATTCGACGTTTTTCAAGGGAAATTTGGCGTTTTTCAGACCTTGCAAGGGTTGGTCACCAAGTATCAAGCATTAAACATCACTTTTTTGTGGTCAAATCTCCAAATTTTCATTCCCTAGCTCTGCTAGTTATTTCTCTATAAGGCTGATCTGTTATTGGCATGTGTATGTGGGCTAACAAACTGTGGTTGCAGCAGTCATAAAGGTCTGATATTTGGTTTTGAGCTAACAATTGGTGAGTGCAGCTATTGAAAAATTGATCTATTCTGATATAAAATTTGATATTAAGCATTTAATAGTCTGATTATAAGGATAATCATGATAAAATTCACTCCATACCATTTCTCATATGCATATGATATATCTATCTTTAATATACATTTTTTTTTTCAAATTTCTATATGTCGAATTTTATGTCGAATTTTATCGACAAAATTTGAGTTGCCGAACTTTATTCGAATTTCATGGTCCTCGAACTCGAACTCGAACTCGAACCTGGTGACTAAGGACTCAACCATAAATTGACTCAATGTGTTCACAATGAAGCATATGTTAGGATGGGGGTTTACCAAGAACATAAACCCCCACAAGTTGTCGATACTTAGAAGGGTTTGCTAATCCGGGCCCAACATCACTTCCACTTAGCTTGTTGAAGTTGAGTTCTATTGGGGTAGACACAGACTTGCAATCCACCATCCCACATCTCTCAAGTAGCTTCACAATGTATTTTCCTTGAGAAAGGAAAATCTCACCTAGCTTTTGCCAGACCTCCAGCCCTAGGAAGTAGTGCATCAGTCCTAGGTCCTTCATCTCAAATTCGGAAGCCAACTCCCTCTTGCATTGATGAATGAGAGGGTCATCACCTGTCAGAAAGAGATCATCCACATAAAGGACCAAAATGAGAGGTTTGTCCTTTTCAACCTTGAAGTATAGGTTCGGGTCAACTTCACTCCTTGTAAAACCCAACTTCATAAGATAGCTATCTATCCTCTCATACCAAGCCCTGGGGGCTTGCTTCAACCCATAGAGGGCTTTCTTCAACCTGCATACATGTGTCTTACAATCTTGAACTTCGAACCCCTCGGGTTGTTCTACATAGACTTCCTCCTTAAGCGAGCCATGCAAGAAGGCAATTTTGACATCCATTTGGTGTAGGCTCCATCCTTGAGAGGCAGCAAGGGCTATGATTGAACGAATAGTGGTATATTGGGCAACCGGTGCAAATATCTCATCATAGTCCACTCCTTCCTTTTGAGAGAAGCCTCGAGCAACGAACCTAGCCTTGAACTTTTCAGCACTCCCATCAGCTCCATGTTTGATTTTGTAAAGCCATTTTGAAGTGACCACTGACTTGTCCTTGGGTCTAGGAACCACATCTCAGACATCATTCTTCATGATCGACTCATATTCCTTGTTCATTGCATCCTTCCAAACTTGGTGCTTCACAGCTTCTTCGAATGTACATGGCTCAGATTGAACTATGGTACTCATAGCAGCTAAGTACCCTTGGTACCTATTCGACTTCTTGCTTTCACGAAATGTCCCCCTTGGTGCAACATGTCTCTCGGCATCTTCAAGAGTATCTTTGAGCCACAAAGGTCTTTTTCTTGAAGTAGAGGGCTCACTAGGAGGTGGATCAATGGGATCCATCAGACCTTCAACATCGGGCATCAGATCATCTATCGGAGATTCATCCTGCTTTCTTGCATCGTCATCATTGTCCTTCCTAGGGATAGGAAGGTCTCAGACTTTCCCAAGGGCAAAATCTTCATTGAAAGTGACATCATGACTTATTTCCACTTCTCTTTGACCAGGCACATAGATTCTATATGCTTTCGAAGTTTCACTGTAGCCCACAAACGATCCTTTCTTACCAGATGCATCTAGCTTGTTTCTTTTCTCTTTCGGCACATGAAAATATACGAAACAACCAAAAATTCTAAAATGAGAAACATCAAGTTTCTTACCAGTGAAAACTTCTTTGGTGTCTTGTGTTGAAGAATCTAGGGCAAAGTAGTGTAGTGTGATTCTTCGTTACTTGATAACAATTTGTGGAGTATTTTTACTTTTCCTTATTAGCGTATTCTTTTTCTTCTTCTTATTAGTGCATATGTGTGTACTTCATCAAACTGCTACCAAAACATAAAAACAAGAACACAAGATGTTGGCTCTTTGCTAGGGCCGAAACCTCTCTTCTCTTGAGAGGAAAACCCTTTAGTGAATTTCTCTTATTGAAGCTTCTTATTGATCAATGCCAAACCCTAGACCCCTGACAAGAGTATCCTCCAAGCACAAGTCAAGTTCTTCCTTCTTTTTGCACCTTATTCCCCGACACTTCTTCTGACACTTAGTTCTTCGGCACTTCGTCCTTCTTCTTTCGACACTTCTTCTTCTTGCTATGATTCTTGTCTAGAGTTAGACCTTCCTTGAATGAGTCTTTTAAATAAAGTGTTACTCTTCTATCCCTTGCTCAAGTATATCTTTGACCAACTGAGATCCTTCTTGAGTGTATGACTGTTCTGCTATTCTACTGCCCTAGTTTCTCGCACGTGTGGAGAGTACCCTTAGTGTATTAGGGTCTTTCTTCCTTTGCTAGAGAGAGGGGCTCCTTCGCTTGTCTTGAGAGACCTTGTGAGTCTAGTGTCAAACCCAAACAACACAAAACTATGGACTGTTTGTCCTTGCTGTCATACTCGCATATTTCTTGTCCTCTTCCTCGCACATGTGTAGAAATAGTTATTTTCCTTCGCTGTCCCTCCTTTCTTCGTTGCACCTTGTAGACCCTTTTCCTCGGCTTCCTTCATTCCTCCTTGTCTTCTTTCCCTTGCGGATTTCAGAGCTTGAGTAGTACATTGTATTTGGAGTGGACAACCTCTATAAATAGAGGATTGTCCCTCCATTTAGGCTGACTTTGAGGGCTGCTTTAGAGGTTGTTTTGTTGAGCAGACTTCAGATAGTTTCCATGGTGGTGTAGCATGCTTGAAGGAGCCATTGCATAGGAGTAGACTTGACCGCTTGGAGGTTTTCCTTTTGACTTTATTATATATTTATACATAGTGTAACATGCCCTTAAGGTCTTCAACATTTCCTTTTGACTATTTGACTCACCTATAGCACTTTGACATGTGCTAGACCTACTTCAATGAGCAAGAAACTCATTGACATATATTATAAAAATAATATTTCTTTTCTTGAATAAGTACAAATATCAAAAGTACATTTATGAAGACCGAACCTAGTTACCTTTCCTTCAACACTCCCTCTTAACTAGGGAGGTATTCATATAACATTACAAGGTGTTTGGCTATTATCAATCTTGAAGAATTCACATAAGAGAAACCAGATTAGCAATCCATCTGTTATAGCATCATATCCATTAGCATTGTCATAGTGCAAGGCCTTGACTAACAACTCCATCTCTTTACGAGACCATGAGCTACAATGCTGGTGAGACCAATGATTTATAGACACCTTCATCATTATCTCTCAAGGTACATACCCACTCGAGTGTTCTCCGAATATGATATTCTAGGACTATTCTTATCTTGGGTTCCCAGCCCTCAAAGAATATCAGTCCTCTTGCCTACTCTTGTCTTGGATGCCCTACACATCCTCAAAGAGTATTGGATGCCAGATGATTACCCAATCCTCCCATTCTTTCTTCCCAAGTGAAGACAAGAATGTTGTGTCTACATTTCCATTCATGGCCTTCATCTAGACTTGCGGCTGTTAGTCTTGGTCTAGTGCATGACCCATGAGATGGAAAACGCAATTGTCACTCCTTTGTAATCAGGGGTGATCCAAAAATCCCTCTTGATCAAGGCCCTGTCAAAGCTCCCTCTTAACTGGGGACTCTTTTCTTCATCAACAACTTCTTCTGTGTGGGTCCTTCAGCTACTTGATCTCCTTCCTTTCTTGATGTCAGGAAGTCTTTGTTCGAACTTCTTCTAGGCAAGGCGTCATCCATCAATCACTTTCCTCCCTAGTTTGTAATGTCATTGCTTCCTTTGAGGAAAGTGGCTTTCATGTCATACATCAGGTTTTCTTGTCATCTTGGCTACTCCTTTGTCATCTTTTCCATGCTTCGGAATATTCTTCTCATGGATGCTTCGTTGTACTTGCTTGTTTACATGCTTTGACCTAGTAGCCCATCATGACTTCATCCTGATATTGCTTCAACATTGCTTTTTGTTGGATGGTTTCTTCATCACGACATCTTCGTAGAGTAGAATCAGTTATCTGCATCTTTTATATCTCCAAGGCCTTCATAGGTGTCAAGGGTCCTTTCTTCCTTTATCAGAGTTGTCTTGCCTTCTTTCGGGAGATGTCTTCAAAGTATCTTGTCAGATAGTGATTCTCGGTGATCATGGTGTTCTTCCACATGCTTGATCTCTTTCTTCATTTGCTTCTTATCAGATAGATAGGTCAACCATCTAATGCTTCCTGTGAGAGTATTCCTTCATTGCTTCCTGGACTTGTCAGCATTTCTTCTTGTTTCTCAGTGAGCAGTCTTATACTCCTTATGTGAGCATATTCTTTTGTTGACCTTCATTGCATTGTGATACATGCCTTTGAGCATGTTCTTGGTGAAAGAGATTCTTTTATGCTTGATCATGTTATATAACTATCCCGTGACTCAATAATATACAAATTATAAAATGACTAAACTTTAATGCATACATACCTCATCTTGATTCTCCTTTGATCATCCTTTGGTGTGGCCCTTCTTGCTTCATCTTAGCTTGCATGCATATCATCCTTTTCTTGAATCCCATGAATGGGATTCCCAATGAGACATCTGTTTTGGTTCATGAACCTTCTTTTGAAGATTCAATCATAGGATCTTAAAGATCCTTGCCTTGCAAATGTTTCTTTTCCTTTGATGATGGAGGTCTTCTAAGATTCTTAATCATGATCAATTTTTCTTTCATTGTGGATGAGGTCCTATACTAGGTATTCTTCTTCTTCATGAATATCATGAGCGATATCTGTCATGCTCCTATATTCTAGAAGATATTTTTACTCATTCATTTTTGTTCTTATCATAAATGCTACATCTTCATGAGTATCTAGAACTCTATGTACATCATGTTGCTAGATTCTAGAGGATGTTTCTAGCCATGCAATATTAATCTTATTCCTACATGCTCCTATACTACTCAAAACTTTGAAAGAAGACTTGAAGTAAAGAGTTTGACCTAGTCATAGTAGAGATCCGGAGGATCTTCCTTCTTTTGCTTCTTTCCTTCTTCTTTCATTTCTTGAGTTATATGAGCTTCTTCCCTCTTCCTTTTGTTGTTGTTGTCCTTCTTAAGCTTAGGACAATTCCTTTTGTAGTGTCCATATTCTTGGCATCCAAAACATTGGATTTTGGACATGTCTTTGTTGTTTGTTCTTCGTGGACCAAACTTGTCAAATTTACCCTTTCTTTTGGCCATGGTTGCAAATGCTTGCTCCTTTAATCCCACATCTTCCTTTGCCTTAAGTATGGTTTCCTCTGTTCTGCATAGAGACCACATTTCACTGAGAGTGGTTGCTTCCTTCTTGGAATATATGCTTGTTGTGAAGTTGCTCCAATCCTCAGGTAGAGCATTGAGTACTACAATTGTCATCTCTTTGTCAAACATGACTTCCCCAAGTTTTTGAAGTTGATCTCTCATTTCGGAGATTTTCATGAAGTAGGGAGTTTTTCCTTCCTTTGTTATCTTCATCTTGTACAATTCATTTCTCAGAGTTATTACTTCTCTGGTTGTGGATACCGAGAATAGCTCTACTAGCTTATCATAAATTTCTTTTGATGTCTCAAACTTGGAGACATAAGGAATGAGAGAGTCTTTGATGTCCTCGAGTTTTTTTAAGCCCCATCCCCCCCACTTCTTTGGTAAATTAAGGGCATCCCAATTGACCCAAGCAAAAGTCTTGCCTTGCGAGCTACCCTTCCAGAGAAATCTGCAGCAGAGGGATTGTATCTTGGTGAGGATACCCCTGGGAATCCATGCCAGAGACATCCAATAAACAGGTGTGGCTTCTAAGACACTCTTGATGAGGGTGAGTCGACCAGCACGAGATAGATATTTGAGGTACCAGATATTGAGTCTTTTTTCCATCTTTGAGATGAGCCAAGTCCAGTCGGCGATCTTGTAGCCCAAGGGCTTTAACTTATACCCCAGATATTTCAGACCTTCTGCCAGGCTCAGTTGAGTAAATGGGAAGCGTTGAAGTGCAAAAAGGATCTCGTGTGGTGTGCATTCCGTTGCTGTCAACGTAGATTTTGTATCATTTATCAACATACCAGTAGCCATTTGAAATAGGGAGAAAGAGGCTTTGATGATGGTAAGATCACCAATGCTGCCTGTTGTCGCGCAGATTGACACGACAACGCTCAGACCGGGGGCTGTCACTCTGATCCCCGATCCCTCCGTTTAAGCCTGTCTCCCGGCGGCTAAGGGGGGTAGTCCCTGTGAGATGATGAGACCAACTGTCGACCAGTTGGTTGGGAGACACGAGACACGACTAAGATAAGCACTAAAATGATTTGATTAATTTAACAGACAAGTGCTTTAAGAGATTATTATTAGAACGATTACTTGTTAGATGACATGGAAACATAGACCATGAACAGCAATCATATGTCATCACAAGATATCAGCTAAATCACAATGCTCTTAGAATAACCAAAACGATATCCAGTAACTGAGAATTTTGAAAAGATGAATGCTTTAAACCACCACGATAATCATAAATCATTAACCAGATATCAATTTCGCGTCTCGACTTGAAAATTTAGATCTCAGCGTGAAAGATGATAAATCCCGAAAATCACTGGATCTGACGAAGAAAATTTTCCCAATTTTTTTTTTTAATACTTTTTCGAATTTTTTATTTTTTATAATTTTTTATTTATTTTTTATCAAAATAAAACAAAAATTAAAATCTAATTAAAATTAAATCTAAAAAATTAAAATCTATATAAAACAAAACTATACAAATTTTTTTAAATCTAAACTAACCAAAAAATCAAATTAAAATCTAAATATTTAAAATCTAACAAAATACTGATACATTAAAAACTAACTAAAACAAATCCAAATCAAAAATCAAATAAATAAATCCTAAACTAACCAAACTTAAAACTAAGACTATTTAAAATCTACATTAAATATGAAACAAAACCATAAAACTAAAATACAAACATTTTTTTTTGATTTTTTATATTTAACAAAAATTAATAAAAAAAGAAAAAGAAAACAATTAATAATAAAAAGAAACTAAAATCTAAACAATACGCTAGACTGAACTTAAATGAAATGAGATCTAATTAAAAAATCTACAACTAAACCCTAGAGATCTACGACTAACGCTGACTAAAACTCTAAAAAGAAACTTGAAACATAACTACGCATTTCATATATGATCGTGACCTGCGAATCAAACGCATAGAAATGGAGACGCTACCCTGATTTGAACGTGCAAGTGAAATAGTCCAGACTTATTCGCACTTAAAACAATACAGTCATTACCTGAGGGTCTTCGACGACAGAATAAATGTTTAACCGTGAGGAGTTTCAGTCAACGTGCCTGCGTGAAATACAATTATGACTAAACTGAGCGTCGATCATCTGCGTAATGAAGGGAATGCGTTCATGCTGCGGGTGGACAGAAAAGATTTGAAGCGGTTTGATGTTTTCCTGGCTTAACACTCAGAGATACTCGCTCAAGCCGTCAAAGGATATACGCTGTACGCCCCTTTAGCTTTCTTCCTGCTGCCGGCGTGTTAAAAATTTCGATGCCCGCGCAACCACATTTCAGGATGTCACTCTATATCTTTGATTAATGCAGAGAATTTGTCAGCGGCTATTGCATGAAAACTGATGGTGCCGGGTAATTTGATCCTTGCTCAGTCCAAAAGGATCAATCGTTCTTGTTTTTGAATGGGTGCCGTTTTCATCATACTGTGGAGGAGAGATTATGCCGTGACAGCCTCACTGATCAATTCCGTTAACATGATATAGATTCGACTTTCATGATAATGATGCATAGGTGACTGCGTAGTATCGAAAGGCATGCGAGTCCACAGGTTTGCTGGCTTGCTGATCACAGGTTCATGTCATTGTTTCTGGTAACCTGAAAAGGACAAAATCACTGAAAACCCTAGTTAAACTTATATATCAGCAAAACCCTAAATAAACTGCATAAAGCAAAACAAATTTGAAACCCTAGTACAACTGATTAATGTACAGATTTGGCCCCTTAACAGCCAGATTTCAGCAATAGGCACAAAAATATTTTGAAGATCAAAAGAATCAGATTTTCACTGTGAAGAACTTCAGAAAATCTCTCATGCAAATAAAAAATAAACCGAATGATAGACCCAGGATCAAATCCAACTGGGCTCAACACAAAATGCTTGCGGGAGTTGGCTGGTTCAGCCGAGAACTTCCCCGAACGCCCACAAAATTTCCTTCAATGATGTTTTCTGCACAGCTCAAAACAACTGTCAATAAAGAGGGCAAAAATGCTGCTAGATCTCAGGAAGTAATGGAGATACCTGCCATTACTTCAGAAACCCTAACAGCACCCAAACCCCAGCAAGTGAACAAGATACCTGTGCTCACAGTACTCTACAAAAAAGCTATTATTAACAGCTGAAAATAACATATGCAGAAAATGAAACAATCTCACAACATTTTAAGAGAGTAACACCAGCAAGATATGGACCCCAAAGTCTTCTTTTATTAACCAGAAACAGATTTACAAGAGAGCTTCTTCAGTATCAGACTCACAGATCGAATGATCTGAAATGACCACCTAAGACCCTATATAAAGGAAATGATCCCAACGGCTAGTTCGAATGATCCATGTAGAAATGATCTCGACCGTTGATGAGGATCAAGACATCTCTTGATCTCATCCGTCGATTTATTCACTTAAATTTTTTAATTTTTTATTATTTATTATTTTATTCTATTTCTTAAATTTTTAAATTTTTTTAAATTTTTTTATTATTTTTTATTTATTTCATTTTTTAAATTTTTAAATTTTTAATTTATTTATTATTTATTATTTTATTTATTTTATTTTTTTTAAATTTTTAAATTTCTTAATTTTTATTTATTTTATTATTTTATTTCATTTTTTTTTTAAATGGATCATCGAACTAAGCCTTTGGAAACATCACCTAGGACCTAGGACTTAGGACTCACGAGGGGATTTAAAACATTTTCAACCCTCAAGACACATTTCATGATGACTTTTTACAAATTACATCTCAAGGGGACAAACCCACTTAATACAGACCCTCACAAAACACCCAGTTCTGCGACACAACTATAATCTAGCAGATCAACACACTAGGATTCTCCTAAAGTTCTAATGACAAAATCCATCCCGGCTTTGGGGTCAGGTTTGAAGGAAAACTCTGCCGATCCATGGATCGGTGAGACAAAAAACCTCCCGGGACGTAGATTACCACTAGAAAGTTAGGTCCACCTAGGCAATTCACATACACGACTCATATCTGCTAAGATTATTTACAATTAATACATGCAGACTGGGTTTACAATTAGATTGATCAAGCTGCCGATGACTGCTGGATGGCACGGACACGCTGATCAGGTGCTGCCCCTTTCTTGCAAAGAAAAAGGGGGTGTACTGCATGGGTAGTTGACCGGTAGAGGTCAACATCTGGCTCTACTTGGGGACACGTTGCTGCTTGCAGGAATGTGAGAATCCAGAATCTGCATCCATACAACACAAAAATAAGTAGCGTCCATCCAAAAATCATCATATACTTTAAGCACAGGAAAGAAAAAAGCTCTTCATTTATTAACTATCTAAAGCAGAAATGAGAATGCTGAAAAAACAAGGAGTAGGGTTAGAAATACGATACAAAGGATGCCCTGTGGCATCAGATGTGTTCAATATAGTGCATACTGAGCATTTGCCTGCTTTCAGGCAAATCTGTCGGCTGCTTGTCGGATGTGCCATGTCCAATTTTGCATATGGTAGGACTTTTTCCTATCCGAAAATCAAGCTGCTCACGGCCGTCTGATGCGTCAAATCTTCTTCTTATTTTCCTTCTCTTGCGCTTTTTCTTTCTGGCAGGTTGAATTACTGATGACTTGGAACTTTCTGTTTCAAAACTATCAGATGAAGTATGCGTGATATGTCTTTCTTTAGCCCGCATCTGATCTTTATCATTCTTAAGTCTTTCCGGATCACCTTCAATTAACCATCTTTCAATCGAATCAATAACCTCCTCATAATAAGATGGAGCTTGTTGCAACAAATGAGAAGGCTCCTGATTTGTTGATGTTCCCTGGTTTCTCTCATTTTCCAATTGCTGAAACCTTTGAACCTGTATTTTAATGGCATCCATCTGACTAGAGTGTTCAACCTTTATAGCGCTGATTTGTCTGGCATGGTGTTCTTGCATATCTTTTATTACTTTAACATTTCCTTCCTTTATGTTCATCAAGCAATGCTGTATGGAATTTATTTCTTCTCTGTGATTTGCTTGCATGTCAGCCAACTGATTATTATGATTGAATGCCATGATAGTCATTTCCTCATCCATAGTGAATAACTTATTTTGCATAGAGTCAATTTCCCTATCATGATCAGCTTTCATGGTCACCATATTTTCCTCTAATACTGACATCTTGCTTTGCATGATTCTAATTTCTATTTCATAATTAGTTTTTATGGCCTCAATTTCCTTAGCATGCTGATTTTGCGTGACCTCAATCTCCCTATTACGTTTTTCCAGGTGGGTGCATAAAGTTTTCACATCATTGACATAATTAGTTTGATTGATTTCCATATTTCTCACCAGCATCATTAGATCTCGTAAAATTTGTTTTTGCTCTTCCCTTTCATTGTCATTTGTCCCTGATTTTTCACTATCATGAACTTGATCTGCAATATTTCCGGTGGATGACACATTCTGACATGATGAATCGTCTTCAACAGCTGAATTACTTTCTTTCTGTTCAACAATTTTAGAAGGCAAGCTGTTTGGATAACCATATCTATCTTTAAAAGTATCAACAATGTCTTCTAAAGAAGTGAAAGAATCCTTAGGAAAACTGTTAAACCAATTCAAAGCATCATCTTCTAAAGGACAAATAGACGCATTTTGATATCTTCATGATTAAACTGAGGGGATCTACAATATATGATCATGATGCGAGTAAACAAGACTAGATGCCTTCTAACAGCGATTGGATCACCACCCGAGAACATAGGTAACTTAGGAATGGCATCTTCCGGAAAATCATGGAGACGTTCAGTAAAACGACATGGCTTAAATGAATAATCCATGATGAATGATAGGGGATTAGATGAATGATAGAACTAGATCTCTGCTCAAGAAAATCAAGAGATGAAAGAAGTGGAGTCGCCACTTGAACAATGAATCTGATTCTAAGATCCAAAAAGGAATCACAAGCAGATATGAGGAAGGCTTCTTGTCTGGGAAAAATGAGAAAATGGAATCGCCACCCAAACAAGAAACAACCCCAAGAGATGCTGCTGATATGGGATGAAAAGATGCCAAAAATATTGAATCTGCCAGCTCAACTGAGAGATGAGAAATGAGAAAAATGATTGTCGATGAAACTCCAGAAACAGGAAAACTCTATCCCCGGCAACGGCGCCAAAAAATGTTGGCGTTGCCGGGCCAGATGAAGAGATAAGAAATGAGAAAAATGATTTGTCGTTTGAAACACCGAGAAAAAGTATCCCCGGCAACGGCGCCAAAAAAAGTTGGCGTTGCCGGCTCAAACGAAGAGATAAGAAATGAGAAAAATGATTTGTCGTTTGAAGGACCGAGAAAAAGTATCCCCGGCAACGGCGCCAAAAAATGTTGTCGCGCAGATTGACACGACAACGCTCAGACCGGGGGCTGTCACTCTGATCCCCGATCCCTCCGTTTAAGCCTGTCTCCCGGCGGCTAAGGGGGGTAGTCCCTGTGGGATGATGAGACCAACTGTCGACCAGTTGGTTGGGAGACACGAGACACGACTAAGATAAGCACTAAAATGATTTGATTAATTTAACAGACCAGTGCTTTAAGAGATTATTATTAGAACGATTACTTGTTAGATGACATGGAAACATAGACCATGAACAACAATCATATGTCATCACAAGATATCAGCTAAATCACAATGCTCTTAGAATAACCAAAACGATATCCAGTAACTGAGAATTTTGAAAAGATGAATGCTTTAAACCACCACGATAATCATAAATCATTAACCAGATATCATATTTCGCATCTCGACCTGAAAATCTAGATCTCAGCATGAAAGATGATAAATCCCGAAAATCAGTGGATCTGACGAAGAAAATTTTCCCAATTTTTTTTTTTTTTTTTTTTTTTTTTTTTTTTTTTTTTAATACTTTTTTTTTTTTTTATTTTTTATAATTTTTTATTTTTTTTATCAAAATAAAACAAAAATTAAAATCTTTTTAAAATTAAATCTAAAAAATTAAAATCTATATAAAACAAAATTATACAAATTTTTTTAAATCTAAACTAACCAAAAAATCAAATTAAAATCTAAATATTTAAAATCTAACAAAATACTGATACATTAAAAACTAACTAAAACAAATCCAAATCAAAAATCAAATAAATAAATCCTAAACTAACCAAACTTAAAACTAAGACTATTTAAAATCTACATTAAATATAAAACAAAACCATAAAACTAAAATACAAACATTTTTTTTTGATTTTTTATATTTAACAAAAATTAATAAAAAAAGAAAAAGAAAACAATTAATAATAAAAAGAAACTAAAATCTAAAAAATTTAAAATCTAAACAATACGCTAGATTGAACTTAAATGAAATGAGATCTAATTAAAAAATCTACAACTAAACCCTAGAGATCTACGACTAACGCTGACTAAAACTCTAAAAAGAAACTTGAAACATAACTATGCATTTCATATATGATCGTGACCTGCGAATCAAACGCATAGAAATGGAGACACTACCCTGATCTGAACGTGCAAGTGAAATAGTCCAGTCTTACTCGCACTTAAAACAATATAGTCATTACCTGAGGGTCTTTGACGGCAGAATAAACGTCTAACCGTGAGGAGTTTCAGTCAACGTGCCTGCGTGAAATACAATTATGACTAAACTGAGCGTCGATCATCTGCGTAATGAAGGGAATGCGTTCATGCTGCGGGCGGACAGAAAAGATTTGAAGCGGTTTGATGTTTTCCTGGCTTAACACTCAGAGATACTCGCTCAAGCCGTCAAAGGATATACGCTGTACGCCCCTTCAGCTTTCCTCCTGCTGCCGGCGTGTTAAAAATTTCGATGCCCGCGCAACCACATTTCAGGATGTCACTCTATATCTTTGATTAATGCAGAGAATTTGTCAGCGGTTATTGCATGAAAACTGATGGTGCCGGGTAATTTGATCCTCGCTCAGTCCAAAAGGATCAATCGTTCTTGTTTTTGAATGGGTGCCGTTTTCATCGTACTGTGGAGGAGAGATTATGCCGTGACAGCCTCACTGATCAATTCCGTTAACATGATACAGATTCGACTTTCATGATAATGATGCATAGGTGACTGCATAGTATCGAAAGGCATGCGAGTCCACAGGTTTGCTGGCTTGCTGATCACAGGTTCATGTCATTGTTTCTGGTAACCTGAAAAGGACAATCACTGAAAACCCTAGTTAAACCTATATATCAGCAAAACCCTAAATAAACAGCATAAAGCAAAACAAATTTGAAACCCTAGTACAACTGATTAATGTACAGATTTGGCCCCTTAACAACCAGATTTCAGCAATAGGCACAGAAATATTTTGAAGATCAAAAGACTCAGATTTTCACTGTGAAGAACTTCAGAAAATCACTCATGCAAATAAAAAATAAACCGAATGATAGACCCAGGATCAAATCCAACTGGGCTCAACACAAAATGCTTGCGGGAGTTGGTTGGTTCAGCCGAGAACTTCCCCGAATGCCCACAAAATTTCCCTCAATGATGTTTTCTGCACAGCTCAAAACAACTGTCAATAAAGAGGGCAAAAATGCTGCTAGATCTCAGGAAGTAATGGAGATACCTGCCACTACTTCAGAAACCCTAACAACACCCAAACCCCAGCAAGTGAACAAGATACCTGTGCTCACAGTACTCTACAAAAAAGCTATTATTAACAGATGAAAATAACATATGCAGAAAATGAAACAATCTCACAACATTTTAAGAGAGTAACACCAGCAAGATATGGACCCCAAAGTCTTCTTTTATTAACCAGAAACAGATTTACAAGAGAGTTTCTTCAGTATCAGACTCACAGATTGAATGATCTGAAATGACCACCTAAGACCCTATATAAAGGAAATGATCCCAACGGCTAGTTCGAATGATCCATGTAGAAATGATCTCGACCGTTGATGAGGATCAAGACATCTCTTGATCTCATCCGTCGATTTATTCACTTAAATTTTTTAATTTTTTATTATTTATTATTTTATTTTATTTCTTAAATTTTTAAATTTTTTTATTATTTTTTATTTATTTCATTTTTAAAATTTTAAAATTATTTATTATTTATTATTATTATTATTATTATTTTTTTTTTTTAATTTTAAAATTTCTTAATTTTTATTTATTTTATTATTTTATTTCATTTTTTTTTTAAATGGATCATCGAACTAAGCCTTTGGAAACATCACCTAGGACCTAGGACTTAGGACTCACGAGGGGATTTAAAACATTTTCAACCCTCAAGACACATTTCATGATGACTTTTTACAAATTAGATCTCAAGGGGACAAACCCACTTAATACAGACCCTCACAAAACACCCAGTTCTGCGACACAACTATAATCTAGCAGATCAACACACTAGGATTCTCCTAAAGTTCTAATGACAAAATCCATCTCGGCTTTGGGGTCAGGGTTGAAGGAAAACTCTGCCGATCCATGGATCGGTGAGACAAAAAACCTCCCGGGACGTAGATTACCACTAGAAAGTTAGGTCCACCTAGGCAATTCACATACACGACTCATATCTGCCAAGATTATTTACAATTAATACATGCAGACTGGGTTTACAATTAGATTGATCAAGCTGCTGATGACTGCTGGATGGCACGGACACGCTGATCAGGTGCTGCCCCTTTCTTGCAAAGAAAAAGGGGGTGTACTGCATGGGTAGTTGACCGGTAGAGGTCAACATCTGGCTCTACTTGGGGACACGTTGCTGCTTGCAGGAATGTGAGAATCCAGAATCTGCATCCATACAACACAAAAATAAGTAGCGTCCATCCAAAAATCATCATATACTTTAAGCACAGGAAAGAAAAAAGCTCTTCATTTATTAACTATCTAAAGCAGAAATGAGAATGCTGAAAAAACAAGGAGTAGGGTTAGAAATACGATACAAAGGATGCCCTGTGGCATCAGATGTGTTCAATATAGTGCATACTGAGCATTTGCCTGCTTTCAGGCAAATCTGTCGGCTGCTTGTCGGATGTGCCATGTTCAATTTTGCATATGGTAGGACTTTTTCCTATCCGAAAATCAAGCTGCTCACGACCGTCTAATGCGTCAAATCTTCTTCTTATTTTCCTTCTCTTGCACTTTTTCTTTCTGGCAGGTTGAATTACTGATGACCTGGAACTTTTTGTTTCAAAACTATCAGATGAAGTATGCGTGATATGTCTTTCTTTAGCCCGCATATGATCTTTATCATTCTTAAGTCTATCCGGATCACCTTCAATTAACCATCTTTCAATCGAATCAATAACCTCCTCATAATAAGATGGAGCTTGTTGCAACAAATGAGAAGGCTCCTGATTTGTTGATGTTCCCTGGTTTCTCTCATTTTCCAATTGCTGAAACCTTTGAACCTGTATTTTAATGGCATCCATCTGACTAGAGTGTTCAACCTTTATAGCGCTGATTTGTCTGGCATGGTGTTCTTGCATATCTTTTATTACTTTAACATTTCCTTCCTTTATGTTCATCAAGCAATGCTGTATGGAATTTATTTCTTCTCTGTGATTTGCTTGCATGTCAGCCAACTGATTATTATGATTGAATGCCATGATAGTCATTTCCTCGTCCATAGTGAATAACTTATTTTGCATTGAGTCAATTTCCCTATCATGATCAGCTTTCATGGTCACCATATTTTCCTCTAATACTGACATCTTGCCTTGCATTATTCTAATTTCTGTTTCATAATTAGTTTTTATGGCCTCAATTTCCTTAGCATGCTGATTTTGCGTGACCTCAATCTCCCTATTACGTTTTTCCAGGTGGGTGCATAAAGTTTTCACATCATTGACATAATTAGTTTGATTGATTTCCATATTTCTCACCAGCATCATTAGATCTCGTAAAATTTGTTTTTGCTCTTCCCTTTCATTGTCATTTGTCCCTGATTTTTCACTACCATGAACTTGATCTGCAATATTTCCGGTGGATGACACATTCTGACATGATGAATCGTCTTCAACAGCTGAATTACTTTCTTTCTGTTCAACAATTTTAGAAGGCAAGCTGTTTGGATAACCATATCTATCTTTAAAAGCATCAACAATGTCTTCTAAAGAAGTGAAAGAATCCTTAGGAAAACTGTTAAACCAATTCAAAGCATCATCTTCTAAAGTAAGGACAAATAGACGCATTTTGATATCTTCATGATTAAACTGAGGGGATCTACAGTATATGATCATGATGCGAGTAAACAAGACTAGATGCCTTCTAACAGCGATTGGATCACCACCCGAGAACATAGGTAACTTAGGAATGGCATCTTCCGGAAAATCATGGAGACGTTCAGTAAAACGACATGGCTTAAATGAATAATCCATGATGAATGATAGGGGATTAGATGAATGATAGAACTAGATCTCTGCTTAAGAAAATCAAGAGATGAAAGAAGTGGAGTCGCCACTTGAACAATGAATCTGATTCTAAGATCCAAAAAGGAATCACAAGCAGATATGAGGAAGGCTTCTTGTCTGGGAAAAATGAGAAAATGGAGTCGCCACCCAAACAAGAAACAACCCCAAGAGATGCTGCTGATATGGGATGAAAAGATGCCAAAAATATTGAATCTACCAGCTCAACTGAGAGATGAGAAATGAGAAAAATGATTGTCGATGAAACTCCAGAAACAGGAAAACTCTATCCCCGGCAACGGCGCCAAAAAATGTTGGCGTTGCCGGGCCAGATGAAGAGATAAGAAATGAGAAAAATGATTTGTCGTTTGAAACACCGAGAAAAAGTATCCCCGGCAACGACGCCAAAAAAAGTTGGCGTTGCCGGCTCAAACGAAGAGATAAGAAATGAGAAAAATGATTTGTCGTTTGAAGGACCGAGAAAAAGTATCCCCGGCAACGGCTTCAAAAAATGTTGTCGCGCAGATTGACACGACAACGCTCAGACCGGGGGCTGTCACTCTGATCCCCGATCCCTCCGTTTAAGCCTGTCTCCCGGCGGCTAAGGGGGGTAGTCCCTGTGAGATGATGAGACCAACTGTCGACCAGTTGGTTGGGAGACACGAGACACGACTAAGATAAGCACTAAAATGATTTGATTAATTTAACAGACCAGTGCTTTAAGAGATTATTATTAGAACGATTACTTGTTAGATGACATGGAAACATAGACCATGAACAGCAATCATATGTCATCACAAGATATCAGCTAAATCACAATGCTCTTAGAATAACCAAAACGATATCCAGTAACTGAGAATTTTGAAAAGATGAATGCTTTAAACCACCACGATAATCATAAATCATTAACCAGATATCAATTTCGTGTCTCGACTTGAAAATTTAGATCTCAGCATGAAAGATGATAAATCCCGAAAATCACTGGATCTGACGAAGAAAATTTTCCCAATTTTTTTTTTTTTTTTTTAATACTTTTTCGAATTTTTTTTTATTTATAATTTTTTATTTTTTTTATCAAAATAAAACAAAAATTAAAATCTAATTAAAATTAAATCTAAAAAATTAAAATCTATATAAAACAAAACTATACAAATTTTTTTAAATCTAAACTAACCAAAAGATCAAACTAAAATCTAAATATTTAAAATCTAACAAAATACTTATACATTAAAAACTAACTAAAACAAATCCAAATCAAAAATCAAATAAATAAATCTTAAACTAACCAAACTTAAAACTAAGACTATTTAAAATCTACATTAAATATAAAACAAAACCATAAAACTAAAATACAAACATTTTTTTTGATTTTTTATATTTAACAAAAATTAATAAAAAAAGAAAAAGAAAACAATTAATAATAAAAAGATACTAAAATCTAAAAAATTTAAAATCTAAACAATACGCTAGACTGAACTTAAATGAAATGAGATCTAATTAAAAAATCTACAACTAAACCCTAGAGATCTACGACTAACGCTGACTAAAACTCTAAAAAGAAACTTGAAACATAACTACGCATTTCATATATGATCGTGACCTGCGAATCAAACGCATAGAAATGGAGACGCTACCCTGATCTGAACGTGCAAGTGAAATAGTCCAGACTTACTCGCACTTAAAACAATACAGTCATTACCTGAGGGTCTTCGACGACAGAATAAATGTTTAACCGTGAGGAGTTTCAGTCAACGTGCCTGCGTGAAATACAATTATGACTAAACTGAGCGTCGATCATCTGCGTAATGAAGGGAATGCGTTCATGCTGCGGGCGGACAGAAAAGATTTGAAGCGGTTTGATGTTTTCCTGGCTTAACACTCAGAGATACTCGCTCAAGCCGTCAAAGGATATACGCTGTACGCCCCTTCAGCTTTCCTGCTGCTGCCGGCGTGTTAAAAATTTCGATGCCCGCGCAACCACATTTCAGGATGTCACTCTATATCTTTGATTAATGCAGAGAATTTGTCAGCGGCTATTGCATGAAAACTGATGGTGCCGGGTAATTTGATCCTCGCTCAGTCCAAAAGGATCAATCGTTCTTGTTTTTGAATGGGTGTCGTTTTCATCATACTGTGGAGGAGAGATTATGCCGTGACAACCTCACTGATCAATTCCGTTAACATGATACTGATTCGACTTTCATGATAATGATGCATAGGTGACTGCGTAGTATCGAAAGGCATGCGAGTCCACAGGTTTGCTGGCTTGCTGATCACAGGTTCATGTCATTGTTTCTGGTAACCTGAAAAGGACAAAATCACTGAAAACCCTAGTTAAACCGATATATCAGCAAAACCCTAAATAAACTGCATAAAGCAAAACAAATTTGAAAACCTATTACAACTGATTAATGTACAGATTTGGCCCCTTAACAGCCAGATTTCAGCAATAGGCACAGAAATATTTTGAAGATCAAAAGACTCAGATTTTCACTGTGAAGAACTTCAGAAAATCTCTCATGCAAATAAAAAATAAACCGAATGATAGACCCAGGATCAAATCCAACTGGGCTCAACACAAAATGCTTGCGGGAGTTGGCTGGTTCAGCCGAGAACTTCCCCGAACGCCCACAAAATTTCCTTCAATGATGTTTTCCGCACAGCTCAAAACAACTGTCAATAAAGAGGGCAAAAATGCTGCTAGATCTCAGGAAGTAATGGAGATACCTGCCACTACTTCAGAAACCCTAACAGCATCCAAACCCCAGCAAGTGAACAAGATACCTGTGCTCACAGTACTCTACAAAAAAGCTATTATTAACAGATGAAAATAACATATGCAGAAAATGAAACAATCTCACAACATTTTAAGAGAGTAACACCAGCAAGATATGGACCTCAAAGTCTTCTTTTATTAACCAGAAACAGATTTACAAGAGAGTTTCTTCAGTATCAGACTCACAGATCGAATGATCTGAAATGACCACCTAAGACCCTATATAAAGGAAATGATCCCAACGGCTAGTTCGAATGATCCATGTAGAAATGATCTCGACCGTTGATGAGGATCAAGACATCTCTTGATCTCATCCGTCGATTTATTCACTTAAATTTTTTAATTTTTTATTATTTATTATTTTATTTTATTTCTTAAATTTTTAAATTTTTTTATTATTTTTTATTTATTTCATTTTTTAAATTTTTAAATTTTTTATTATTTATTATTATTATTATTTTTTTTTAAAATTTTTAAATTTCTTAATTTTTATTTATTTTATTATTTTATTTCATTTTTTTTTAAATGGATCATCGAACTAAGCCTTTGGAAACATCACCTAGGACCTAGGACTTAGGACTCACGAGGGGATTTAAAACATTTTCAACCCTCAAGACACATTTCATGATGACTTTTTACAAATTACATCTCAAGGGGACAAACCCACTTAATACAGACCCTCATAAAACACCCAGTTCTGCGACACAACTATAATCTAGCAGATCAACACACTAGGATTCTCCTAAAGTTCTAATGACAAAATCCATCCCGGCTTTGGGGTCAGGTTTGAAGGAAAACTCTGCCGATCCATGGATCGGTGAGACAAAAAACCTCCCGGGACGTAGATTACCACTAGAAAGTTAGGTCCACCTAGGCAATTCACATACACGACTCATATCTGCTAAGATTATTTACAATTAATACATGCACACTGGGTTTACAATTAGATTGATCAAGCTGCTGATGACTGCTGGATGGCACGGACACGCTGATCAGGTGCTGCCCCTTTCTTGCAAAGAAAAAGGGGGTGTACTGCATGGGTAGTTGACCGGTAGAGGTCAACATCTGGCTCTACTTGGGGACACGTTGCTGCTTGCAGGAATGTGAGAATCCAGAATCTGCATCCATACAACACAAAAATAAGTAGCGTCCATCCAAAAATCATCATATACTTTAAGCACAGGAAAGAAAAAAGCTCTTCATTTATTAACTATCTAAAGCAGAAATGAGAATGCTGAAAAAACAAGGAGTAGGGTTAGAAATACGATACAAAGGATGCTCTGTGGCATCAGATGTGTTCAATATAGTGCATACTGAGCATTTGCCTGCTTTCAGGCAAATCTGTCGGCTGCTTGTCGGATGTGCCATGTCCAATTTTGCATATGGTAGGACTTTTTCCTAACCGAAAATCAAGCTGCTCACGGCTGTCTGATGCGTCAAATCTTCTTTTTATTTTCCTTCTCTTGCGCTTTTTCTTTCTGGCAGGTTGAATTACTGATGACCTGGAACTTTCTGTTTCAAAACTATCAGATGAAGTATGCGTGATATGTCTTTCTTTAGCCCGCATCTGATCTTTATCATTCTTAAGTCTATCCGGATCACCTTCAATTAACCATCTTTCAATCGAATCAATAACCTCCTCATAATAAGATGGAGCTTGTTGCAACAAATGAGAAGGCTCCTGATCTGTTGATGTTCCCTGGTTTCTCTCATTTTCCAATTGCTGAAACCTTTGAACCTGTATTTTAATGGCATCCATCTGACTAGAGTGTTCAACCTTTATAGCGCTGATTTGTCTGGCATGGTGTTCTTGCATATCTTTTATTACTTTAACATTTCCTTCCTTTATGTTCATCAAGCAATGCTGTATGGAATTTATTTCTTCTCTGTGATTTGCTTGCATGTCAGCCAACTGATTATTATGATTGAATGCCATGATAGTCATTTCCTCATCCATAGTGAATAACTTATTTTGCATAGAGTCAATTTCCCTATCATGATCAGCTTTCATGGTCACCATATTTTCCTCTAATACTGACATCTTGCTTTGCATGATTCTAATTTCTGTTTCATAATTAGTTTTTATGGCCTCAATTTCCTTAGCATGCTGATTTTGCGTGACCTCAATCTCCCTATTACGTTTTTCCAGGTGGGTGCATAAAGTTTTCACATCATTGACATAATTAGTTTGATTGATTTCCATATTTCTCACCAGCATCATTAGATCTCGTAAAATTTGTTTTTGCTCTTCCCTTTCATTGTCATTTGTCCCTGATTTTTCACTATCATGAACTTGATCTGCAATATTTCCGGTGGATGACACATTCTGACATGATGAATCGTCTTCAACAGCTGAATTACTTTCTTTCTGTTCAACAATTTTAGAAGGCAAGCTGTTTGGATAACCATATATATCTTTAAAAGCATCAACAATGTCTTCTAAGGAAGTGAAAGAATCCTTAGGAAAACTGTTAAACCAATTCAAAGCATCATCTTCTAAAGTAAGGACAAATAGACGCATTTTGATATCTTCATGATTAAACTGAGGGGATCTACAGTATATGATCATGATGCGAGTAAACAAGACTAGATGCCTTCTACCAGCGATTGGATCACCACCCGAGAACATAGGTAACTTAGGAATGGCATCTTCCGGAAAATCATGGAGACGTTCAGTAAAACGACATGGCTTAAATGAATAATCCATGATGAATGATAGGGGATTAGATGAATGATAGAACTAGATCTCTGCTCAAGAAAATCAAGAGATGAAAGAAGTGGAGTCGCCACTTGAACAATGAATCTGATTCTAAGATCCAAAAAGGAATCACAAGCAGATATGAGGAAGGCTTCTTGTCTGGGAAAAATGAGAAAATGGAGTCGCCACCCAAACAAGAAACAACGCCAAGAGATACTGCTGATATGGGATGAAAAGATGCCAAAAATATTGAATCTGCCAGCTCAACTGAGAGATGAGAAATGAGAAAAATGATTGTCGATGAAACTCCAGAAACAGGAAAACTCTATCCCCGGCAACGGCGCCAAAAAATGTTGGCGTTGCCGGGCCAGATGAAGAGATAAGAAATGAGAAAAATGATTTGTTGTTTGAAACACCGAGAAAAAGTATCCCCGGCAACGGCGCCAAAAAAAGTTGGCGTTGCCGGCTCAAACGAAGAGATAAAAAATGAGAAAAATGATTTGTCGTTTGAAGGACCGAGAAAAAGTATCCCCGGCAACGGCGCCAAAAAATGTTGTCGCGCAGATTGACACGACAACGCTCAGACCGGGGGCTGTCACTCTGATCCCCGATCCCTCCGTTTAAGCCTGTCTCCCGCGGCTAAGGGGGGTAGTCCCTGTGAGATGATGAGACCAACTGTCGACCAGTTGGTTGGGAGACACGAGACACGACTAAGATAAGCACTAAAATGATTTGATTAATTTAACAGACCAGTGCTTTAAGAGATTATTATTAGAACGATTACTTGTTAGATGACATGGAAACATACTAGACCATGAACAACAATCATATGTCATCACAAGATATCAGCTAAATCACAATGCTCTTAGAATAACCAAAACGATATCCAGTAACTGAGAATTTTGAAAAGATGAATGCTTTAAACCACCACGATAATCATAAATCATTAACCAGATATCAATTTCGCGTCTCGACTTGAAAATTTAGATCTCAGCATGAAAGATGATAAATCCCGAAAATCACTGGATCTGACGAAGAAAATTTTCCCAATTTTTTTTTTTTTTTTTTAATACTTTTTCGAATTTTTTATTTTTTATAATTTTTTATTTTTTTTATCAAAATAAAACAAAAATTAAAATCTAATTAAAATTAAATCTAAAAAATTAAAATCTATATAAAACAAAACTATACAAAATATTTTAAATCTAAACTAACCAAAAAATCAAATTAAAATCTAAATATTTAAAATCTAACAAAATACTGATACATTAAAAACTAACTAAAACAAATCCAAATCAAAAATCAAATAAATAAATCCTAAACTAACCAAACTTAAAACTAAGACTATTTAAAATCTACATTAAATATAAAACAAAACCATAAAACTAAAATACAAACATTTTTTTTTGATTTTTTATATTTAACAAAAATTAATAAAAAAAGAAAAAGAAAACAATTAATAATAAAAAGAAACTAAAATCTAAAAAATTTAAAATCTAAACAATACGCTAGACTGAACTTAAATGAAATGAGATCTAATTAAAAAATCTACAACTAAACCCTAGAGATCTACGACTAACGCTGACTAAAACTCTAAAAAGAAACTTGAAACATAACTACGCATTTCATATATGATCGTGACCTGCGAATCAAACGCATAGAAATGGAGACGCTACCCTGATCTGAACATGCAAGTGAAATAGTCCAGACTTACTCGCGCTTAAAACAATACAGTCATTACCTGAGGGTCTTCGACGGCAGAATAAGCGTTTAACCGTGAAGGAGTTTCAGTCAACGTTCCTGATGCCTGCGTGAAATACAATTGTGACTAAACTGAGCGTCGATTTGAAACATCTGCGTAATGAAGGGAATGCGTTCATGCTGCGGGCGGACAGAAAAGATTTGAAGCGGTTTGATGTTTTCCTGGCTTAACACTCAGAGATACTCGCTCAAGCCGTCAAAGGATTTACGCTGTACGCCCCTTCAGCTTTCCTCCTGCTGCCGGCGTGTTAAAAATTTCGATGCCCACGCAACCACGTTTCAGGATGTCACCCTCTATCTTTGATTAATGCAGAGAATTTGTCAGCGGCTATTGCATGAAAACTGATGGTGCCGGGTAATTTGATCCTCGCTCAGTCCCAAAGGGTCAATCGTTCTTGTTTTTGAATGGGTGTCGTTTTCATCATACTGTGGAGGAGAGATTATGCCGTGACAGCCTCACTGATCAATTCCATTAACATGATACAGATTCGACTTTCATGATAATAATGCATAGGTGACTGCGTAGTATCGAAAGGCATGCGAGTCCACAGGTTTGCTGGCTTGCTGATCACAGGTTCATGTCATTGTTTCTGGTAACCTGAAAAGGACAAAATCACTGAAAACCCTAGTTAAACCTATATATCAGCAAAACCCTAAATAAACTGCATAAAGCAAAACAAATTTGAAACCCTAGTACAACTGATTAATGTACATATTTGGCCCCTTAACAGCCAGATTTCAGCAATAGGCACAGAAATATTTTGAAGATCAAAAGACTCAGATTTTCACTGTGAAGAACTTCAGAAAATCTCTCATGCAAATAAAAAATAAACCGAATGATAGACCCAGGATCAAATCCAACTGGGCTCAACACAAAATGCTTGCGGGAGTTGGCTGGTTCAGCCGAGAACTTCCCCGAACGCCCACAAAATTTCCTTCAATGATGTTTTCTGCACAGCTCAAAACAACTGTCAATAAAGAGGGCAAAAATGCTACTAGATCTCAAGAAGTAATGGAGATACCTGCCACTACTTCAGAAACCCTAACAACACCCAAACCCCAGCAAGTGAACAAGATACCTGTGCTCACAGTACTCTACAAAAACGCTATTATTAACAGCTGAAAATAACATATGCAGAAAATGAAACAATCTCACAACATTTTAAGAGAGTAACACCAGCAAGATATGGACCCCAAAGTCTTCTTTTATTAACCAGAAACAGATTTACAAGAGAGTTTCTTCAGTATCAGACTCACAGATCGAATGATCTGAAATGACCACCTAAGACCCTATATAAAGGAAATGATCCCAACGGCTAGTTCGAATGATCCATGTAGAAATGATCTCGACCGTTGATGAGGATCAAGACATCTCTTGATCTCATCCGTCGATTTATTCACTTAAATTTTTTAATTTTTTATTATTTATTATTTTATTTTATTTCTTAAATTTTTAAATTTTTAAAATTTTTTTTATTATTTTTTTTTTATTTCATTTTTTAAATTTTTAAATTTTTTATTATTTATTATTTTATTTTATTTTTTTTTAAATTTTTAAATTTCTTAATTTTTATTTATTTTATTATTTTATTTCATTTTTTTTTTAAATGGATCATCGAACTAAGCCTTTGGAAACATCACCTAGGACCTAGGACTTAGGACTCACGAGGGGATTTAAAACATTTTCAACTCTCAAGACACATTTCATGATGACTTTTTACAAATTACATCTCAAGGGGACAAACCCACTTAATACAGACCCTCACAAAACACCCAGTTCTGCGACACAACTATAATCTAGCAGATCAACACACTAGGATTCTCCTAAAGTTCTAATGACAAAATCCATCCCGGCTTTGGGGTCAGGTTTGAAGGAAAACTCTGCCGATCCATGGATCGGTGAGACAAAAAACCTCCTGGGACGTAGATTACCACTAGAAAGTTAGGTCCACCTAGGCAATTCACATACACGACTCATATCTGCTAAGATTATTTACAATTAATACATGCAGACTGGGTTTACAATTAGATTGATCAAGCTGCTGATGACTGCTGGATGGCACGAACACGCTGATCAGGTGCTGCCCCTTTCTTGCAAAGAAAAAGGTGGTGTACTGCATGGGTAGTTGACCGGTAGAGGTCAACACTGCCATTGAGAAATATCAGGACATCATCCACAAAATGTAGATGTGTTAGCATACAACCGTCTGATATCTTTATGCCCTGTAATCTGCCTCTTCTATGTTCATCCTTTATGAGTCTGCTGAGGCCCTCCATGACAAGAAGGAAGAGTAATGGTGACAGCGGACATCCCTGCCGCAAACCTCTTTCAGAGAAGAAAAAGGGGGATGCACTTCCATTAACCAGAATGCTGAAGGGAATGTTAGTTATACAACTCATAATCCATTTGATGAATATGAATGGAAAACCCAGATGGGTTAAAAGCATTCTAATGTATAACCAATTAACTCTGTCAAAAGCCTTGGATAAATCAACTTTCAGAATCATACCTTTGCATCTCTTGATATGTAGAGTATGTAATACTTCCTGTGCAGTGCCCACCGCCTCATGAATCTGTCGATCTTGTAGGAAGGTGAATTGTTCCGGTGAGATGTGGTTGGATAGAATGGGCCGCATCTGGTTGGCAATGATCTTTGCAATAATCTTGTAAATGCAGTTGCAGAGTGAGATAGGGCGATATTCTTCATAGGAGACCGGGTTATCAGTTTTCGGGATGAGCGCTATGAAGGTAGAAGTGATGGATGCTGCTATATTTCTGCTGATTCTGGTATCCTCAACAACTTTTAGCAGATCTTCACCTATGATGTCAAAAAAAGCCAAGTAGAACTCAATTGACCATCCATCAGGTCCTGGGCTTTTGTCTTTTTTAAACCACTTCAGGGTGGCCTCCAACTCTTCCAGAGTAACTGCTTTGGTCAGGTCCCCTTCCTCCTCTTGATCTACGAACCTCGGAAAAAGTTGTGCCACTCTAATGATGTCTGCCAGATTTGCTTCCCGCGGGCACTGTAAATTCGTTTGAAATGAGAGGTTGCCAGCTCAGCCAGTTGTTGAAATGTGTTGACAACCTGTCCCTGTTCGTTCTGAAGCTGCCAAATAGTATTAATCGCCTTCCTTCCATTGGCGAACTTATGATAGAATTTGGTATTTGCATCCCCATCCTTCATCCATATTGCCCTACTTCTTAATCGCCAGACTTCTTCACGATCCTTAAGGATTTTCCCTCTAGTAGAGTATAGGGATGTGATCTTCTCCTTGTGTTCAATAGAAGTGAATAATCCTCCCTGATCATTTTCAAAGACAGATAACTCAGATTCTATCTGTCGCAGGGAGTGTTCATCCAGGGTCCTTTTGTTGTGAGCCCATTGTTTGGACATTTTCTTCAACTCTGTAAGATTTTGAATAAAACCATTTGTGATATTACCCCCAGCCCCAGGAGGGTTTGCTTTCCAGTATTCAGAGACCATGTTGATATAAGAGTCTTCCCTGAGCCAGGCAGAGCAGAATTTAAAAAGTCCCTGAATTTAAAATTTCCCATGAATTTAAGATGGGACCAATCCCCATGAAATTTCCAAGAGGGGGGGGGGCCTCGGTGGTCAAGGGAGCAGATGAGACAGGTTCCTGTGCATCAGAGACCAAAAGGCGGTCGGCCAAGGGTATACAGGAGGCGGACGAAGGAGGGTTTGATACCGGAACCGCTTCAAGGGTTTTTTCGCTAGGGTTTGTCAAAGGATCCGCAAAAGCTAGAGTACGTGGAGAGAGTGGCTGGGAGATGAAGTCCGGATGCGATGGGGCGTCCTCAGGCAGCGTCACAGAAGGTATGCGGGAGCGGGAGATAGGCGGAAGAGCATCAACTTCATCGGAGAGCTCGCTTTCGAAGGTAAAGTAACCCGCCGCTGTGGTCCTGGGGTGTGTCCAGATGGGCACATCCTCTGAAGGATCCGTGGAATAATCAACCATCTCATCCATAACTGTCGAGACCGCCCGTTGACAGCTGCCTTCAGGTTGATGCTAACAGGAACGGAGGTAGTCGGTGAAGTGAGGGAGGGTTGAAGAAAAAACCGCCTGAAGCTAATGAGCCGGTGGAGAGCCCATTTCCAGTTAAGGGTAGTGGAGAAATGGGGGGGGAACGATGTTAGTTACGGGGGTAGACGATGTCATAACGCTGAGGCAGAGGGCTGCAGACGGTCTCTGCAGAGAAACCCTAACCTCGTTGCCATCAAGAATTCATTCATTCCTCTCATAATCATTGGGATTTGGATTAGTAGCTCTTGGAGAATTTCACATTCCCTTTTGGAGGACGAGTTTGGTTTCATGGATGAATTTTGATGTTTGGATACTATTCTCTTGATCTTGGAGCTTCAAAATTGTCTTAATTTGATGATTGGATATACTCATTGTACATGTAAGTGCTCTTTTTCATGTTTATCCAGTGTTGCGGGGGAGCGCCCCCCCCCCCCCCCCTCGAACCCGCTCCCGAAGCGCGCTCCGGGCCGGAGCGGCTCGGGAGCGGGTCAGGAGCGCGCTCCCCAAAACGCTCCTGGAAGGGAGCGATTTTCGGGAGCGCGCTCCCGTAAAAAAATTTGCGCTCCCTGGTCTGTGAGGGAGCGCTTCAGGGAGCGATCGCTCCCGCGCTCCCGGAGCGCTTTTTAATGCCCGGGAGCGATCGGGGAGCGATCGCTCCCTGATCACTCCCGGGCATTAAAAAACGCTCCGGGAGCGAATTTTAAAAAACCGGGAGCGGTTCGGTGGAAAAAAATTCCGCCGGACCCGAAAAAACAAAAAAATTTAATTAATTTTTTTTGGTTTATAAGCCCAATGGGCCAAAAAAAAATCATTTCAATGAGATTGAGCTTGAGCTTGAGAGTTGAGGAAGAGCAAAGGAACAAGGAGCAAGAGCTGAGGAGCAAGGAGCCAGAGCTGAGGAGCGAGGAGCAAGTGCCAAGGAGCGAGGAGGAAGCTTGCAGAGGTAAGTAACTTAATCATTTAGTTAGTTTAGCTGGTTAGGTAGTTAATTTGGTTAGTTTCATTTAGCTGTTTGAGTTTAAAGATCATTAATTTAAATTAAATTAATAAATTAAATGAATTAATCCCAATAAACTAAATTAATTTGCAGATTCAAGACTCAAACCCTACAAACATCAAACACGATGGACCTGAGCATTTTTATTGGCATTTTCCTCTTCCTGGTCCCCTTTCTGGTTATTATGGTGGTGGAGAGTAGGAAACGGAGGGGGCCTGAAACTGAAGAGGTGGATGAAGAAGCCGGAGGAAGTCAAATGGGTGAAAACCCCAGTGAGGAGGATGTGGAGGAGGGTGAACATGAGGGTCAAAAAACTAAACAAGACCAAACTCCATTGTGGAAATATGTTCACAGGGCTGAAACAGGGAGAGGGGGTGGAACCACTAAATTTCATTGCCCCCATTGCAACACTGACTACACAGGCTCATACACCCGTGCTAGAAGACACCTCTGCGGGAAAAGGCCATGGGATGGAGAGAAACAAATAGGAATCAAAACTTGTGACAAGGTGTCAACAGTAGATAGAGCCAAATACATAAAGGAAGAGGAGGACGCCCAATACAGAGCAAAAAGATCAAGGGGTTTCTTTGAACCAAGCTCACAAAGAACTCCTTCAGCATCCTCCCAAGGCAGTGGATATGGACATGGAGGCATAGGGTCATCATCTTTACGCCGTAGAACCATATCAGATTTCCTTGATGAGGGGTGTAGGAATGATGTGGATTCAAAAGTTTACAGGTTCCTCTATGCATGTGGGATACCATTCAATGTTCTACGCTCACCTTATTGGCACGAAATGGTTTCTGCCATAAATGATGCCCCTAAAGGATACAAGAGCCCTGAGTATGACAAGGCAAGAACTGTTGGCCTTGATCATGAAAAAGCAAAAATATCACATTCTTTGAATAAAATGACAAGTTCTTGGACTGACAATGGGGTGTCCATTGTATCTGATGGATGGACAAATGTAAAAGGCAAGCCATTGATAAGTGCTCTTGCCGTGTCTGTTAGTGGTCCCATCTTTCTAGCTGCACATGATTACTCAGACAAGTTCAAGACCGCTATCAACATTGCAGAAGCATTGCTTGAAACAATTGAGCGTATTGGCCCATACAATGTCATCCAAGTCATCACTGATAATGCTCCTAATTGTAAGGCAGCGGGAGCAATTATTGAGGATAAATACCCGAACATATTTTGGTCTGGATGTTTGGTTCACACATTGAACCTTCTGTTGCATGATATTGTCAAAAACAAAAATGAACAATACCAATGGATTGGTAATTTGTACAAGAAAGGAAAAAAAATGATAAAATTTATTACAAATCATAGCAATACCCATGGCCTTTTCCGCAGTCACTCGAGATTGGAGTTGCTGAAGATTGCGAGGACTAGATTTGGTAGCTATTACCTCACCTTCAGGCGCCTTTTGAAGGTAAGAGAGGCATTAGCTAGCATGGTATCAAGTCCACATTGGCAGGTGTTAAAGGAAAGGGCTACAAATGTAGCTGACATTGCAGGTTTTGAAACGGTGGAGGAGGCCGCTCTTGATGGGCAGTTTTGGACAACTGTGAGACAGGTATTGGATTTCACCAAGCCAATTTATAACATGATTCGGTTCGCAGATACAGACAAACCAGTGATTGGCGAGGTGTATGAGCAAATGGATACCATGTTGGGGGAAATAAAAGACATTGTTCATAACAAAGATCCCGACCTGTACAAACTGATTCACGATTGTGTGTGTGAACGGTGGAATAGGCTTAACCTTCCACTACATTGCTTGGCGTATATCCTTACGCCAAAATACTACTCAGATTCTTGGTTGGGCAAACCTGCAGCAGGGGGTGGTGTTAGGACCAAACCCCATTTAGATCGAGAGGTAACTAGAGGATATCTGGAAGCATTAGAAAAGTTGGTGCCTGACAGGGAGGAATGTGCAGCTGTGCGCCTTGAAATAGGCAGATACTTCACTGGCAGTGGTTTGTATGGTAACTTCCATGCAATGGATGACAAAGATAAATTTGATTCTCTCACATGGTGGGAAACATATGGCGGCCACGGACTTTTGCGAAAATTGGCAATAAAAGTTCTTTCACAGGTTGTAAATTCTTCTTCTGCAGAGAGGTGTTGGAGCACCTACAGTTATATACATAATGTGAAAAGAAACAGGCTCAACGAAAACCGAGCAGAAAGCTTGGTTTATGTGCACTACAACTTGAGGTTGTTGAGCCATTACTGTGATCGGGCTAATGAAGATCCCACATATAAAATTTGGGACAATCACCCTGAGGACGACAATTTGGAGGATGGCATTGTACATATGGAAGAACTAGAAGAGGAGCTTGTACGGGATGAAGCTGAAGCAGCCATGCCACCTCCACCTCCACCATCCAGTAGCAGTTCTCGGGGCCTGAGTCTTGTTCCATCGCTGTCGCCACCTCCATCGACACCCTCGCGTGGAGGCTCTAGTTCTGGTCGTCGGTCTGGGCGGGAGACTCCTAGAAGACCGCCACGACCTACTTATACTCCTGGAGACTCTCGTGGCAAGGGCCACTTGTAGATTTACAGTTTACTTGTCTTTTTTAGTTTCTATTAGACTTGTCACTTTAGTTTTCATAACTGTTCAGTGTTGAGTTTTGAGTCCTTGACTCTTGACTCTTGACTCTTTCATATCATTATGACATTATGATATTTTTTGTAAACATTATATCACTGTGACAATGAAAATTTGAAGTTCGAAGTTGGGCCTTGGCAATTATAACTCATTGGTAATGAATCAATGATTGTGAATTATGAATATGATGCTTTGTGAAAGACTAAAGTTGTTTCATTTCATCTCATTATTCATGTTTCATTTTATAAATTTTTAACATTTCATATCATGTTAAGTTTTAACAGTTAGAAGTTAGGACTTAGAAATATCTTCGATATTACTTCTTGTAATGGTTAAACTTGGCTTACAAGTACAACTTGTTACTTTGGTGATCAATGATGATAAATGTTATTGAATTTTCAATTCTGAAAGCTTGAAGTTGAAACTTTAATATTGAATTTGATGAATCATGATTTATAAGACTCATGGACATGGTTGATGACGATTATAATTTCTAGAATCTAGATGATTGATGTGATATGGTTCAATGATCAATTTATGTTTTTTTATGTTTTTTATGTCTATTTCATCATTCTACATGTTTTTGTTGACATATATGTATCAAAAATTAAAAAATATAAAAAATATATATATTTTTAAAAAATCGCTCCTCGATTCGCTCCCAAACCGGGAGCTTCTGAAAATGGTCGCTCCCGCTCCCGCTTCCGCTCCCGCTCCCGCTCCCAAGTAACATTGCTGTTTATCTCTATGTTTCTCTTGTCACATGATTAATGTATGGGATTTTCGCTCTCTAGGTCTGAAATTGCCTTTAATTTATGTGAAATTGTGGAATTTTTGATCTCTTGAAGCGTTGCATATGTTACATGTGTCATGTATAATGGGTGAATATTCCTAGAGGTTCAATTTCATTGAATAAACCTTGATAAGTCATCAATTCTTGCACATCAAAGTATAAAATCTTCTGGCAGTTGCTCTAATGACCTAGTTTTCCATGCAAAGTTGCCCAGAGGTCTCCTTGATAGGTTTAAGTCTTTCCAAATCACAAAATCACCTTGACTCCATCTCTCCCAAAGGCAAGGCACTGATTTAACCATTGGTGATCACTTAAAAGAATATTTTTCTCGCCTTTCTCTTCTCCTTCTAGGCCTAACCCTAGTAGGTCATCTACGGCATCAATTGAATTGCATTATAGCCACCCAAAGTCCTTGATTTTTGGTCCACTACTGCGCTGGGGTTATCTCTAGAGGTCCTCCGAGTTTCAAGCAAAATCGACGGTGGAATCTCGAGATATAGCAAGCCCTAGCCACAAGACCAATTCTTGCCCTAGGTTGATTTGATTTAGTGTCCTCATTTGGATCATTGCATTCAACCCTCAAAAGAAATTTAGTCCTTTGATCCTATTCTCTTCCCTCATTAGGTCAAGTCCCTCCTTGGCTGATCATCTCCATACCCTTGACCTAGTTTGGGTCCAATTGGGTTCTCTATGGTCCCACAACTCTACACCTCAAATTCCACAAGGACTACATAGAATCCATTTCTTCACAAGGATCCTTAAGCCTAGGAAGCCCCTTGAGAAGGTATATTCTCCAGCTCTAGGCCTAGACATCCTTGTAGCCCTTCTTAGAGAGCCAATCACCTTGCTTTCAAAGCATGCAAGCCATCTAGTTGAACCTTGTGAATAGGCTTTAGGAATCACGCCAAAACTTATCATTGATCCATCCATTCTTGTTATTCCTCTCATACTATCGGTGAAAATTCGTAAAGAGTAGGGAGCCTTAGCTAAGGTGACAGTGGACTATCGCTCCATTATTGCCCCTTGATCTAGTAGTTGCTCTGTAGGATCCCCTCCTGGGACCCTTGCTAGTTTGAGTGGCAACATTTTGTTGGGGTCGGGAGGGCCGCCTTCAAACATACAATCATAACAAGTGGGTGAGGGACCACATGGTTGACTCAGGTGGCGGAGATAATGGCACATCGAGCTATCTGGTGGCTGCAAGGGGTTGCTAGTTGCAGATTGAGGACCATCTTGGAGAAATTTTTTCTCCTATATTCACTACCCACATGTGGTGGGTAACAGGTGGAATAAATCATTGAATTCCTTTCTCTCATCCCACCTTGACCTAGAAGGCACTTTGGAGAGTCTCCTCAACGGTTATTCATAAACCCTAGGTCTTGTGTGGTCCCACTCTATGCCTCTCAAGAATAGCGAAAGTCTATAGAAAGGAGTATAAGCATCATTCAAAGCTTTCTGAGAGGTTCTAATCATCTTAGGAGCCTTGATCTTAGGAATCTTTGTCATCATTGAGTATCATTAACCCTAGGTCTATGTCTCCTCATAGGGCTTTTTTTTAGAGCCATTAGCTACTTCTTGAAGCATTGAGCCCTTATTTGAGCGTCTCCTTTGAATGAGGCTTGGAAATCACTTCATACCTTACCACTGATCCTAATACCTATCATTCAAGTTATCTCCTTCACATTGAGACTCCTCCCATCGGTGAAAGTCCATAAAGAACAGGGGGCACTGGCTGAGGTGACAGTGGGTCTATGTTCCATTGTTGTGGCTTGGTCTAGTAGTTGTCCTTTAGGTACCCCTCCTAGGACCCTTATTGGATTGTGTGGCAATATTTTTGGCGCCGTTGCCAGGGGCACACGACGTGTCTCCTGTTCTCATACGACAATATTGACATATCATCTTGGCGACTCCATTGGAAGAACGAGGCCCTAGTTCTTCATTGAGCTTTAAGGTCAATGCTTGTAGGGTGAAGCAAACATCTCCCTAGGCATCTCTGATTTCACCCTAGCGACTCCTACATAATTTATATGTGTAATCCTGATAGGATGTGTTTGTTAGATGAATTTCCTGCCTTTTACATCACTGCCATCCCTAGGTACCCTAGTCATGTTAGTTGGAATGCTATATGTGGGGTGCCTAGGTTTGATGGCGATCCACTTTCTGCAATTGATTATGTGGCAAGATTTGCTGCACATACCTCAAAGGCTGAAGTGGTTCACCATGATGTCCTCATAATGTTATTCATGAGATCCCTCCATGGTCATGATTCATGGTTACATAATTGCAAACCTAGGAGCATCTCATCTATTGAAGCATTCTTTGATGGCTTTCTTAAACATTTTCAAGTATGTCAACCATTAGATATTCAAGAGAAAGCCTTCATTGAACATCAAAAGGATCTTGGAAAAGATGATCCTGCTACCTCTTTGGACCTTGACATCAGTGATTACTTACATATTGAAGAAGGGAAATGGGAAATCCATGGGCATCGTTTTGACAAAGGACCTATCTACAACATGATCCTAGGTGTTGAAGAAAGTGTAACTAGGTTCAGTCTTCATAAATGTATCTTTGATATTTGTATTTATTCAAGAAAAGAGAAATTATTTTTATGATATTTATCAATGAGTTTCTTGCTCATTGAAGTAGGTCAAGCACATGTTTAAGTGCTTCTAGGAAGTCAAAAGTCAATGTATTTATGTAAGACCCTTAGAGGGCATGTTACACTATGTATAAAATTGTATAAGAGTCAAAGGAATACCTCCAAGCAAAGTCCAAGTCCTCTCCATGCAACAACATCCTCCAAATGAAGCAAAACGATGGAAAAATTCATGTCGGCCTAATGTCGGCCTAAAGGAGGGACAATCCTCTATATATAGAGGTTGTCCACTCCCTCTCAACGTCCAACAAGCATCTCTGAAATTAGCAAGGATAGAAGCCGAGAAGAAGTGAAGGAAAACAAGTCTAAAGGGTCTCCAAAGTGCAACGAAGAAGGGAGAAGGTAAAGCGAAGATATAGGATTGTTTCTAGGGCTAGAAATAGTCACACATGCGAAGAAAAGGAGGGTAAACCTGCGGTATAACAGTAGCTAGAGAACAGTCCAAGAATCATCATTGTTTGGGTGAGATATTAGGCCTACTAGGCCTCCCAAGTCAAGCGAAGAAGTCTCTCTCTCTAGCGAAGGTGAAAGGACCCTAATTCTCTAAGGGTACCCTCCACACATGGGAAAAACTAGGGCAACAGAACAGTATTACAGTCATACCTCAAGAAGGATCTCGTTTGGTCAACAAAAGAAGAAGTCTACTTGAGTAAAGGATAGAAGAAGAACATCTCTTCTAGAAGGCTCACGTAAGGAAGGTCTATCTCTAGACAAGCAACAGAGAAGGAGGACGAAGTGCTGTGGAGCAATGTGCCGGAAGGAGGAAGTCTATGTGCTAGGACAAAGTGTAGAATAGAGGAAGGACTTGACTTGTGCTTGGAGGACATCTTAGTCAAGGGTTTGGCATTGATCAATAAGAAGCTTCAGTAAGAGAAACTTACCAAAGAGTTTTCCTCTCTGAGAGAGAGAGGTTTTGGCCCTGACAGAGAGCCAACATCTGTGTTCTTGTCTTTATGTTTTTGGTAGCAGTTTGATGAAACACACACACTAATAATAAGAGGAAGATCAAGCTAAGTTAATTGTAAAAGTGCTTCACAAATTGTTATCAATCAAAGAAGAATCCTAACATACATCATTGCACTTGATTCTTCAACATGGTATCAGAGCTAAGGTGACACATCAAGGAAAGGGCAACTCAAGAACACTCATCAAGGAAGAACATCTACAAAAAGTTGAAGCATCTAGCCAAGAAGTCTCTATCACATCAAAGACAAGAAGGTCTACCATCTATTTTTCATCAAGAAAGACTACAAAGCAAGAAGAAGGCCTTACACAAAGGTACCTACAAGAAGAGCAGATCAAAGAAGGACCTACATCAAGTCATCAAGCAAGCCCACTTGGAGAAAACAACTTGAAGAACATCAAGGTCTAAGGAAGGCAAGCCATCAAGTCTTCAAGGAGAAAGCAAGTCTACTACATCTCAAAATATATCAAGTAAGTATATGTACCCTTGTGAATATACTTTTTGCAAGGAAAGCAACAAATTAGTAGGAACCAATAACTTTCTTGCATGGAAGAAGAGGATTGATTTACTTCTCAAGGGGAATGAACTCCTAGAACACATCAAAGGGAATGTCACTATTCCTGCTAAGGAACAAACTCAAGCTTTAGCCAAGTATAATAAGGATGAGACAAGAGCTCAAAGGATTCTAATAGAATCCATCAAAGACTCTCTCATTCCTAATGTCTCCAAACTTGAAACATCAAAATAAATTTATGATAAACTAGTAGAGCTATTCTTGGTGAGCACAACTGGAGAAGTGATATCTCTACGAAATGAATTATACAAGATGAAGATATCAAAGGAAGGAATATCTCCCTACTTCATGAAGATCTTTGAGATGAAGGATCAACTTCAAGAGCTAGGGAAGTCATGTTCAACAGAGAAATGACAACTGTAGTACTCAATGCTCTTCCTAAGGATTGGGGCAACTTCACATCAAGCATCTACGCAAAGAAGGAAGCCACCCCACTAAGTGAAATGTGGTCTCTATGCAAGATAGAGGAAACAAGACTTAAAGCAAAGGAAGATGTGGGATCAAAGGAGCAAGCATTTGCTATCATGGCCAAGAGAAAGGGAAAATTTGGCAAATTTGGTCCACGAAGAACAAACAACAAAGATATGTCCAAAATCCAATGTTATGGATGCCAAGAATATGGACACTACAAGAGGAATTGTCCTAAATTAAAGAAGGACAACAACAACAAAAGAAAAAGGGAAAAAGCTCATGTGACTTAAGAAATGAAAGAAGAAGACAAGAAGCAAAAGAAGGAAGATCCTTCGGATCTCTACTATGACTAAGTCTACTTCTTTACTTAAGGTCTTCTTTCAAGGTTTTGAGTAGGATAGAAGCATGTAGGAATAGAATAAAATTGCATGGCTAGAAACATCTTCTAGAATCTAGAAGCATGATGTACATAGAGTTCAAAATACTCATGTAGAAGGAGCATTTATAATAGAACAAAATGCATGGTTAGAAATATCTTCTAGAATATAGGAGCATGGTAGATATAGCTCAAGATATTCATGTAGAAGGAGCATACCTAGAATAGGACCTCATCCACAATGAAATAAAATTGATCATGATTAAGAATTTTAGAAGACCTCCATCATCAAAAGGAAAGAAACATTTGCAGGGTAAGGGTCTTCAAGATCCTATGATGGAATATTCAAAAGAAGATTCATAGACAAAAGCAGATGTCTCATCGAGAATCCCATTCATGGGTTTCAAGAAAAAGATGATATGCAGGCAAAGGTAAGATGAAGCAAGAAGGGCCACACCAAGGACAACCAAATGAAGCTAAGATGATCAAAGGAGAATCAAGATGAGGTATGTATGCATCAAAATTTAATCATGTTATCATTTGTATATTATTGAGTCATGGGAATAGTTCTATGACATGATCAAGTAGGAAAGAATCTCTTTCACCAATGACATGCTCGAAGGCATGTACTACAATGCAATGAAGGTCAACAAAAGAAATACTCACATAAGGAGTATAAGATTGCTGACTAAGAAGCAAGTGAAGAAGGAATGCTGACTAGTCCTAGAAGCAAGCAATGAAGAAGTGCTCTCACAAGGAGCATAAGGTGGTTGACCAATCTATCCAAGAAGAAGAAAGTGAAGAAAGAGATCAAGCATGTGAAGAACACCATGATCACCAAGAATCACTATTTGACAAGATACTTTGAAGACATCTCCCGAAAGAAGGCATGACAACTCTGACAAAGGAAGAAAAAGATCAAAGGACCCTTGACACCTGTGAAGGCCTTGGAGATATGAAAGGTGCAGATAATTGATTCTACTCTACGAAGATGTCATGATGAAGAAGCCATCCAACAAAAGTACCATTTAATGTTGAAGCAATATCAGGATGAAGTCATGAAGGGCTACTAGATCAAAGCATGGGAACAAACAAGTACAAAGAAGCATCCATGTGAAGAGTAGTCTGAAGCATAGACAAGATGACAAAAAATAACCAGATGACAAGAGAACCTGATATATGACAAGAAGGCTACTTTCCACAAGGGAAACAATGACATGACAAAGAAGGAAGGAAAGTCATCGATGGATGATGCCCTACCAAGAAGAAGTTCGAACAAAGACTTCATGACATAAAAGGAAGGAGATCAAGCAGCTGGAGGACCCATGAAGAAGAACTTGCTGATGAATGGAGAAGTCCCTACCTAAGACGGAGTTATAACAAGTTCCCAATTACAAAGGAACTTGGACAAGTACCTTGTCAGAGGATACTTGGCCATGTCTTTCTCAAATTGAGAGGAAGAGATAGACACAACATTCTTGTCTTCACTTGGGAAGAAAGAATGGGAGGATTGGGTAATCATCTGGCATCTGATACTCTTTGAGGATGTGTAGGGCATCCAAAACAAGAGTAGGCAAGAGGACTGATATTCTTTGAGGGTTGGGAACCCAAGATAAGAATAGTTCTAGAATGTCATACTCAGTGAACACCCGAGTGGGTATGTACCTTGAGAGACAATGACTAAGGTGTCTATAAGTCATTGGTCTCGCCAACATTGTGCTCTGATCTATTGAGAGATAGAGTTGTCAGTCAAGGCCTTGCTGTGGAAACAATGTTGGTTACTATGATGCTATAACAGATGGATTGCCAATCCGGTTTCTCTTATGTGAATTCTTCAAGATTGAAAAATAGCCAAACACCTTGTAATGATTTATGAATACCTCCCTAGTTAAGAGGGAGTGTTGAAGAAAGTGTAACTAGGTTCGGTCTTCATAAATGTATCTTTGATATTTGTATTTATTCAAGAAAAGGGAAATTATTTTTATGATATTTATCAATGAGTTTCTTGTTCATTGAAGTAGGTCAAGCACATGTTTAATTGCTTCTAGGAAGTGAAAAGTCAATGTATTTATGTAAGACCCTTAGAGGGCATGTTACACTATGTATAAAATTGTATAAGAGTCAAAGGAATACCTCCAAGAAAAGTCCAAGTCCTCTTTATGCAACAACGTCCTCCAAATGAAGCAAAACGATGGAGAAATTCATGTCGGCCTGAAGATAGCATGTCGCCCTAAAGCAGGGGTAGTCCTCTATATATAGAGGCTGTCCACTCCCTCTCAACGTCCAACAAGCATCTCTAAAATTAGCGAGGATATAAGCCAAGAAGAAGTGAAGGAAAACAAGTCTAAAGGGTCTCCAAAGTGCAGCGAAGAAGTCTCTCTCTCTAGTGAAGGTGAAAGGACCCTATTTCTCTAAGGGTACCCTTCATATGTGGGAAAAACTAGGGCAACAGAACAGTATTATAGTCATACCTCAAGAAGGATCTCGTTCAACAGAAGAAGAAGTCTACTTGAGTAAAGGATAAAAGAAAAACATCTCTTCTAGAAGGTTCACTCAAGGAAGGTCTATCTCTAGACAAGCATTAGAGAAGGAGGACGAAGTGCTGGGGAGCCAAGCGCTGGAAGGAGGAAGTCTATGTGCCAGGAACAAAGTGCAGAATAGAGGAAGGACTTGACTTGTGCTTGGAGGACATTCTAGTCAAGGGTCTAGCGTTTGGAATTGATCAATAAGAAGCTTTAATAAGAGAAACTCGCCAAAGGGTTTTCCTCTCTAAGAGAGAGAGGTTTTGGCCCTGACAGAGAGCCAACATCTGTGTTCTTGTCTTTATGTTTTTGGTAGCAGTTTGATGAAACACACACTAATAATAAGAAGAAGGTCAAGCTAAGATAATTGTAAAAGTGCTTCACAAATTGTTATCAATCAAAGAAGAATCCTAATATACATTATTGCCCTTGATTCTTCAACACTAGGGATATAGTTGAGTCACATGTGGACCCTTTCCTCAACCTTTCTTACACTATCACTAATAATGATGAACCTTTTCCCACTTATGAGGGTGGTCTTGAGGAAAGAGAATTCATTAGATGTATCGTTTCTCCTCATCATAATGAGCTCACAGTGGCTGCCTCTCTTACATACAATCATACTACCGAGCAACTTGCTTGTTGTATCTCTCCATGTCATCGTTCTCCTTATTCTTTCCATCATGACCTTAGGATGGCCATAAAGCAAAACATTAATAAGAAATATCTTGATAGGGAATTCATAAGCAACCATTCTATATTTACAAGAAAGGATCCGACTTTCCATGTTGGTGTCCTTCCCTTCACGCGTTATTCCTCTCTATGATGTTGAACCTCTTATTTTTCCACCCCCCGCCCTTGTAATGCTACATGTCACTCTTCCTATTTCTGTTTTTGGATTTGTTGCATGAATTATTAGAGGGGCATGTGTTCTCATATTGATTTGGAATTTTGGATGATATGTTGGTTGCATTGGGTCTATGATTACACTTAGTATTTGCATAATGTAAGATGCATGTTAGAATTGTTAGTTTTTGTGGCATCAGATGTGTTCTAACCACGAAATTTGGTGGAGAGGCTAGAATGCATGAGATCTCCAAAACTTAGAAATAATTTCTGGAAAAACCACCTAGAGATGACTTAATTAAATTATTAACCTATTTTTTAATGTTTCCTAAGTCTAAATTTAGGAAAACTGGTTAACTAATCATAATTAATTAAGTCAAGGTGAGAATAGTCTAGAAACTCACAAAGATCGACTTCAATATGATCCTATCCCTTGATTAAGTTTTAATCTTGGTCGTTGGTGCTCCAACAGAGGATTATAAGAACTTGTTGGACACTTGGAGAACACACTAGTAGTGTGTGTTCATTGGCAGATCGAGCTATCCAACTGCAGAGGTCGAGCAGGGAAGAAGAGTTCGAGCCAGAAGGGCAACAGGTGTCAGAGGGGCAGGGACAGTGATCCAGAGGAAGATTCCCAGAGCCAGAAGGGCAGCAGGTGTCAGAGGAGGCCGAGTTATTCCGAGTACAGGCAGCTCGAGTGCGGGTAGCACAAGTGCAGGCAGAAGCCCGAGTACGGACAGTCGCGTGAGTACGAGCAGAAGTGTGAGTACAAGCAGCAATGCGAGTGCAAGCAATGCGAGTTGTCGGGGTTACTTTGGGAGGAAGGGAAATTCCCTTAGATAATTTCAACCAGATTTTCTTGCTGTGGATTGCCAGTTTTAGGCATCTAGATTGTACTCAGAATTTCACTGCTGCTTAATAATAAAAACTTTTCCGAAGTTGGGGTTTTTCTGGGACATTTGTCCAAAAATAAGTGTGTTAATTTTTGTGTGTGTGCTAGATTTTCTCAATTTTCAACGTTATTTCTTCCATAGTTTTATTTGTGAAAATCATTGTGAATTATTTGATATTTGCCGTCGCAGACTGCAAATAAATTAACAATTAGAAGAATAATTTCCAATTGCTGCGATAGATGAAATTTTCACAAGAATAGGATGCATTCCATATCTCTTTTTGCATTAGAATTTAATATCATATTATGTTATCATGCTAGAGTAGATGCATTTAGATTAAATTTGCATTCTAGAGTAGATGCATTTAGATTAGATTTGCATTCTAGAGTAGATTTTTTTTCTTGTTGATTTTACAAACTAACAAAAACATGGGCGATCAAAGCATGCCATCAAAACATGCTACCCCATTTGCTTTGTCTTTTATGTGCAAGTAACAGGTCTGTGGTCCCAAGAGATTGCTGGTGTTCTCATGACCTCCCCGTTTGAGTACATGGTTTGTGCACTCTAGTGAGAGCTCATGTTCCAGTTGGAGCTAGATGTTACCCACCATTGGTGGGTGACCCCTAGTGTTACTTGGGAGCGGGAGCGAAAGTTGGGAGCGGGAGCGACATTTTCAAAAGCTCCCGGTTTGGGAGCGAATCCCGGAGCGATTTTTATATAATATATATATTTTTTATATTTTGATACATATATGTCAACAAAAACATGTAGAATGATGAATTAGATATAAAAAACATAAAAACACAGATTGATCTTAGAACCATCAACCATATAACATCAATCATCTAGAAGTTATAATCTTCATCAACCATGTCCACAAGTTAGTAACATACAACATATTGAGTCTCGTGAATCATGATTCATCAATCTTAAAGTTTCAACTTCAAGCTTTCAAAATTGAAAATTCAATATATAACATTTATCATCATTGATCACCAAAGTTGTACTTGTAAGCTAAGTTTAAAGTTTAAACTTTAACCATTACAAGAAATAATATCTAACATGAAATGAAATGTTATAAAATGAATTATGAAATGAAATGAAACAACTTTCACGAAGCATCATATTCATAATTCAGAATCATTACCAATGAGTTATAATTGCCAACTTCAAACTTCAAACTTAAATTGTCACAGTCATATATTGTTTACAAAAAATATCATTATGATATGAAAGAGTCAAGACTCAATAGTTATGAAAACTAATAGAAACTAGAAAAGACAAGTAAATTGTAAATCTATTATCTATTACTACATGTGACCCTTGCCACGAGAAGTGTCTAATGTATGAGTAGGTCGTGGTGGTCTTCTAGGAGTCTCCTGCACAGACCGACGACCAGAACCAGAAGGCACATGCCCTCCACGTGAGGGTGTAGATGGAGGCGGCGACAACAAAGGAACAAGACTCGGAACTCGAGCACTGCTACTGGATGGTGGAGGTGGCATGGTTGTTGCTTCATCTTCCTCTCTTATAAGTTCCGCTTCCAGTTCTTCAAGATGTATAGTGCCATCCTCCAAATTATCATCCTCTGGGTGGTTGTCCCAAATTTTATAAGTTGGATCCTCATAAGCCTGATCATAGTAATGAGTCAACAACCTCAAGTTGTAGTGCACATAAACCAAGCTTTGTGCCTGGTTTTCATTGAGTCTGTTTCTTTTCACATTATGTATGAAGTTGTAGGTGCTCCAACACCTCCGCAGAAGAAGTATTTACAACCTGTGAGAGAACTTTTTTCGCCAATTTTGGCAAAAGTCCATGGCCGCCATATGATTCCCACCATGTGAGAGCATCAAATCTGTCTCTATCTTCCATTGCATGAAAGGTACCAAACAAACCAGTGCAACTGAAGTATCTGCCTATTTCAAGACGTACACTAGCACATTCCTCCCTGTCAGGTATCAACTTTTCTAATGCTTGCAAATATCCTGTAGATACCTCTTCATCTATATGGGGTTTGGCCCTAACCCCACCTCCTGGTGCATGTTGGCCCAACCAAGATATAGAGTAGTATTTTGGCGTAAGAATATATGCCAAGCAATGTAGTGGAACATTAAGTTTATCCCACCATATACACACACAATCATGAATTAGTTTGTACAAGTTGGAATCATTGTTATGAACAATATCTTTTATTTGCCCCAACATGGTATCCATCTGCTCCTACACCTCGCCAATCTCTGGTTTATCTGTATCTGCAAACCGAATCATGTGATAAATGGGCTTGGTGAAATCCAATACTTGCCTCACATGTGCCCAAAACATACCATCAAGAGTGGCTTTCTCCACCTATTCAAAACCTTGCCTGTCCGCTGCATTTGTAGCCCTTTTCTTTAATACTTGCCAGTGTGGACTTGATACCATGCTAGCCAATGACTCCCTTACCTTCAAAAGGCGCCTGAAGGTGAGGTAATAGCTACCAAATCTAATCCTCGCAATCTTCAACAACTCCAATCTTGAGTGACTGTGGAAAAGGCCATGGGTATTGGTATGATTTGTAATAAATTTTATCATTTGTTTGCCTTTCTTGTACAAATCACCAATCCATTTGTATTGTTCATTTTTGTTCTTAATAATATCATGCATCAAAAGGTTCATTGTGTGAACCAAACACCTAGAGCAAAATATGTTCGTGTATTTATCCTCAATAATTGCTCCCGCTGCCTTACAATTAGGAGCATTATCGGTGATGACTTGGATGACATTGTATGGCCCAATACGTTCAATTGTTTCAAGTAATGGTTCTGCAATGTTAATGGTGGTCTTGAACTTGTCTGAGTAATCATATACTAAAAGAAAGATGGCACTACTAACAGACACAATAAGAACATCTATCAATGGCTTGCCTTTTACATTTGCCCATCCATCTGATACAATGGACACCCCATGGTCAGTCCAAGAACTTGTCATTCTATTCAAAGAATGTGATATTTTTGCTTTTTCATGATCAAGTCCAATGGTTCTTGCCTTGTCATACCCAGGGCTCTTGTATCCTTTAGGGGCATCATTTATGGCAGAAACCATTTTGTGCCAATAAGGTGAGCGAAGAACATTGAATGGTATCCCACATGCATAGAGAAACCTATAAACTTTTGAATCCACATCATTCCTACACCCTTCATCAAGGAAATCTGATATGGTTCTACGCCTTAAACCTGGTGACCCTGTGCCTCCATATCCACTGCCTTGGGAGGACGCTGAAGGAGTTCTTTATGCATGTGATTGTGAGCTTGGTTCAAAGAAACCCTCTGATTTTTTAGATTTGTATTGGGCTTCTTCCTCTTCCCTTATGTATTTGGCTCTATCTGCTGCTGACACGCCTGTACAAGTTTTGATTCCTATTTGTTTATTTCCATCCCATGGCATTTTCCCGCAGAGGTGTTTTTTGGCATGGGTGTATGAACCTGTGTAATTATTGTTGCAATGTGGGCAATGAAATTTAGTGGTTCCACCCCCTTTCCCTGCTTCAGCCCTGTTAACTTATTTCCACAATGGGGTTTGGTCTTGTTTAGTTTTTTGAGCTAACTCATGTTCACTCTCCTCCAGCTCCTCCTCACCGGGGTTTTCATCAAATCCACTATCCCCCTTCTTCATCCCCTTCTTCATTTTCAATTTCAACCCTCCTCTTTCTAGTCTCCAGCACCATAATAACCAAAAAAGGAATCAAAAAGAAGAAAATGCCAAGAAATATAACCATGATGTTTGAAATTTGAAGTTTTGAATCTGCAAAATTTTAAAAAAATGGAATGGGAATGGGAAATAGAGAAAATTATTTATTTATTTAGGAATAAACATTAAAAAAAATTGCTAGACGCTCTATTCAATATTGTAGAGCCTACCTCTTTGGCGTCCAATCTCCCCTTGCAAGCTCTTCAATTTCCCCTTGCTCCTTGCTTTCTCTTGCTCTCTCCTTGCTCTCTCTCACTCTCTCCTTGCTCCTCTCTCACTCTCTCCTTGCTCCTCACTCTCACCCTCTCTCAATCTCCCTCTCTCAATCTCAATCTCACTCTCACTCTCACAATGATGAAATGAAATGAGGGAGGGTCTATTTAACCCTCCCTCCCTCACAAATTTTCCACATTTTTTTTACCACCAAAATTTATTTATCTATTAATTTTTTTTTTAATTTATTATTATTATTATTATTATTTTTTTCGCGCATTTCGCTCCCGTTGGTCGCTCACGTCGCTCCGGGAGCAATTTTTATAACTTGGGAGCGGTCGGGAGCGATCGCTCCTGGAGCGACGAGAGCAATGCTCCCTGCTTCGCTCCGGAAATAGGCAGGGAACGCAATTTTTTTTACGGGAGCGCGCTCTCGACCTGCTCTCGAGTCGCTCCCGCCCAGAGCGCGGATTGGGAGCGGGATCGGGGGGGGGGGGCACTCCCTCGCAACACTAGTGACCCTTATAGGAGAACTTTTCTCCTAGATTTGTCTCCAGCCGACAATCAACAACCCCTTGCAGCCCCCTGATAGATCGATGTGCTACTTTTCTCCGCCACCTGAGCCAACCATTTTGTGCACTTGTTCATCCGTTATGATCATATGTTTGAAGGTGGGTCATCCGACCTTGAAGGTATGATTTTTCATTATGTAAATGGGTGTTTATGCTTTCTTTTCTTGGGCACATTTGGGTATGGAATAATGGGGGGATTCGGCGGAAAGCATGAGCTTTGGTCGTACTCTTGTTCCCTTACCTCCATTTGGGGGGTTAATCTTGTATCCTAGTCCCGTGGGATCTCCTATATTGGTGTCATGTCCCTTCTCAAACACATTTGTAACAAGGTGTTGCTACATAATTTTGCACAATTTTGGCTAAGGAAAAGAACCCATCATTTTTGACTTAGGGACTTAGGAGGCAATTCGACTTAATTTGGTTGCTAGTGAAATGTGGGGGCCACCCACAAGGGAATTTGAATTGGCCCATTCGAATAGCTTGGAGGGAAAGTCGAATAGGTGGATGGAGGAGCCCACATGAGGCAAGGGAGGCCCAAGGAGTGATAAGGAGGGAGCAACTGTCATTTTGGGATTGATTCATACATCTTGCAAACAAAATCACTTGACTGTTCACTCTGCTATTTAGCTGAGTCAACTGATTGTTTAGCCACGAATCTCTCAAGCGGGAGATTCAACCTCTACTTCGGGGGACCATCCGTGCCCACCTTAGAGAGGTAGTTCTACAAGGATTTCAGGAGTTTTGGGGCAGTGACATAGCACCACCAACTAGCGCAGAGTAGGGAGTGCGTATTTTTGGGCAGCCAGAGAATACACAGAGGGAGATAGAGGCCAACAGAGATCAAATTGTTTGTCGGAGAGTTAGAGAGCTAAGACAACAACAATAAACCAACATTCTTACTGATTTTTACAGCTAGCAGAGCCAACATTCCAGCAGTTCGAATTGCTGGGCTAGGGGACAACGCAGAGGCCACTCAACAGTTTTTCGTGGAGCTTAGGAGTAGGTGTCTTAGGCCAAGAGCTCACCTAGGAAGTCAGGGATTGGATAGCAAGGGTCAGCCTAGCACTTTGGGGGCATTTCCGGGAGGATTTACAAGCAATTTCCAGCAGGCCGAGTTTTGCAGTTGCAACTGAGGTTGGGCTCCAAGGGGGTCGAATTTCAGAATTCTAAACCAACCAAAATCTTTTCTGGGTTTTCTAGGTTTTTGACAAGGATCCCAAATATAAAGTTTCATAATTTTCTGAGCACTAGAGGTGGGGTTTTAAGCCGCATCTTTGTAGCATACAATGTAGAAGTGTTGGGGATTGAATAGTGCATTTCGGGGTTGATTTTGGGAAGTCCAAGTTGGGCCAAACCATTTCTGGGTTTTTGTGGGTTTTGTACAAGGAGTTTGTAGCTGAAGTTTCATCATTTTTTGAGTGCTGGAGGAGGAGTTTCTTGCAGTCCCTTTCCAGGTAGTAGTGAAGTTTTCTGGGCAGCGCAGAGCATTAGAGGAGCAGTCATTTCCAACATTTGAGATCATTGTATTATCACCTGGGTTCTGTCACGCTTGCCATTGAGGCAAGCCCAAGTGCATTCCTCCATACTATTGTACTTGCTCCATTGATTAATAAAATGGCTCAGCTGGTTCTTAATTCCAGAGTTTTTATGAGCATTTGCTGATTGTTTAAAATTTTTGTGCTGTAAATCGTTTTTGCTTTGCATATCACTATTTATTTAAGTTTGGAACATTACAGTGGTATCAGAGCATGATCTTGGCCTAGTTGTGGGAAATTAGCCAGAAGATCATGGAAGCTTTGGGTATGAGTGCACAGTGACGGGTGAACCGGAGACAAACCCATGGCTCAAGGGAAATCCAGTATGCAAAAATTCTGGGGTAGAATTCATTAGGACGATGAGAGGTTGGCCCAGTTGAGGAGGGTGATAGACCAAACCCATCCTCACCCTTACAACAAAGACGTTAGAGGTGAGCAGACCGTGGGGGTGCAACCATCTACATCGTGTGGGGAAAGTTGACTAGATCAAGGTACGAGATCTCCTGAAAAGGAGCAAACATGAAAAAGACAGTTAGAGGGTGAGACCAGGGGGCGCTTTTGCTGGTGGAGACCTGGCTTTAGATATCAGGAGCCTGAGGAGGAGGTTGAGCATGATGCTAAGAGCCCACAGGATGGTGAGGAGCACATCGATATACCCAGTGTGGCGCAGGAGTCACCTTTATTAGAGACCTCTTTGATAGCCCCAGTTGACACCCTGGTGGAGAGGATAGAGCCTACTCACATAGAGCCATTTGTTGAGGGGGTGCCATCCCTGGACGAGATGCCAACAATTGTTGAGGTATCTGGAGCCGTGATCGAGTTTACAGGTGATAGATGCCCATGACAGTTCCATCAGTTTCAGGCCAACCTTCTAGCATTAAAAAGGAAGGCCGCGTTAGTGCGAGAGGCGATTTTGCAACAAAATGAGGAGCTGGAGGGCATGAGAGCGGTTTGTGCCAAGTCCACGACCAAATTGACTCATGTTGGGGAGCAGTTGGATTCCCTACTGGTGCAGCTAGAGTGCACGTTGGAGCATGAGAGCAGCCCTCTTCGAGCATACATAGACAGGGTTGGCAACACTGTTAGGTTACCTTGGCCCATTGGACAGAGGGAGATAGAGCTACCTAGTCAGATTGTATGTATTGACCAGGATAGCGAGATGAGACGACCTGAGTTGCACAGGGTGCAACATCTGCATGCTGGGGTTGTTCTATGTGCGAGAGTTCGTGCATTCGATCCCTCTCTTGGGGTTGGGTGGCGAGAGATTCTGAGTTGGTACCTGGTGGAGTGGACTATGGAGATGGTAGTGGACCCAGGTGGAGCTCAGTAGGAGTTTCCAGGCATTGGGGATGCTGGAAGCCTCGACTGGCATTGGGATCTAGGAGGGACCACCTATCATTTCCCATGTATGCCGGTTGACTACAACCGAGATGGTGTAGTTGACCTAGCAGTTGAGCATGCACATTCGCTAGGGGAGTCTCGGTCAACACCAGTGGCCGACTAGTTTATGGACAGACTCTTTTGGTTTTCTTGGTATGGCATTTGTACACGGGATCACTGGGTGATCAACATACTCTGGCAGGAGTTTGTCGGAGGAGGTGGCATTGGTAGGCCACCAGATGGTGCCTTGCATGGAGCTGGGGGCTCTTCACTTTTGTGCGGGGCACAAAGGACACAAAGGAGCGGAGCAGTGGTGGCATCATTGCTGACACATAGGGAGAGTCACTTCTCGGATCCCTTAGGGGGGATTTGGAGGGAAGATCCATTCATCGGTGGGGATAATGATGTGATGGTGGAGGTGATGATACTGATCGGGTGTGGCCTAACACGTAGAGACATAGCTCTAGGCCATCATATCCAGGGATGTGTGGGAGCATCTAGCGTTGAGAAGTGGTCTATAGGTGGGCATGGAGATGCATGGTGGTGTGCTGTAGTGTGTTGGATTGCGTTCCTGAGTGGGAGTGCCTCACATCGCAGTGAGTACATGCGGGGAGTGACAGGTGCAGTGGCACAGGTAGGAAGCAGGACAATACAGGATGACATAACTGCAACTGAGGGTATCCAACAGTGTACAGGGGTAGGTCGCGGTGTACAGTGCCATGTCCAGGAGTATTGGGATGATCGGTGGTATGTAGAGGCGTATGGTGCTGCATAACAAGCTCTTGGAGTATTGCCTGCATGGACACCCATGAACGGAGATAACGAGCATACCTTTGGGTGTAGTTCGCCGAGGATGGATGGGGACATAGATGAGCGATACTTGATGGAATCTGCGGGGACTCACACTCTTGACCCTCTTCTACGTCACTTATAGGAACGGGCGATTTGGTTGTTGTCCTTTAACACTCTGGGCATGAGCAACAGGGGATGAGGAGCTCACCCAAGATATTTGGATGACACTTGGTGCGATAGAGGGGAGACTTCTCAGTGGGGGCATCGAGTTGGTGCGCGAGTTGACAACCACAGGTCGAGGGATGAGGTGATCACTGACAGGGATGGCATATCATTCATCACTGATCCTATGCCTGGGGAGCTGGTCATAGGGGAGACATGTTTCACTCTTTCCATAGGGCATGTCTGGACCATGCATGAGCAGAGGATATCGTGTACGGCTGAGATAGTTGTCCAGTATGTATCTGAGTTCTCGACATTGTATCGACACATTCTCCAAGGGGTGGGTAGCCGAACTAGTGGCGATGGTTGGTAGGAGCAGGATGGATCCGCATACACTGAGTCCATTGCGCATATCAGATTCCCATCTATTGGTTGCATTTAGGGGGTAGCTATTTGGCACACGTGGTTTCTAGTGGTCATCAGTGCTACACAGTGGCAGGCACTAGACAGTTTAGCATGCCTCAAATTAGTTCATGATGTATGGAGCCTATATATGGGTGGCATGTAGGGACTAGAGATGAGGGCTAAAGGGATTCCATCGGTTGTCAGGGCTATGCCACAACAGGTTTGCCTATGGTATGCAGGGATTCAATTGATCAATAAATCACTCATGATGAACGGAGTCGTGGCAGAGAGTGATATAGTTCGCTCTTGGGATGACACATGGGTGTTCGCAGAGGGTTTCATCATATGGGGAGGCAAACATTCTCTATTGCTGCACAGGTTCAAAGTTAGATTTGGATGGGTAGGCCTTGGCGCCATGGAGATGCCCAGGCAGGATGTGTCTCGCCCCTTTCAGTATTGCACCATCTAGTTCCAGGAGAGGAGGATACTGTCTGCACACGATGGGTAGTATGACATATTCATAGTAGTGCAACATCAGCATGGTGGCACCACTCTGGGACTAGCTCAATAACCTTTAGGGATGCGCCGACTACTACAGGGGGAGATCATACAGATCTTCCATTGGGCTTTAGCGAGTCACTGATGGAGCAAGGGACTTTTGGTACTTGCACCGGGCAGGATAGTGAGTGGAGTGAGGGGAGCTTCATGTTGGACAGGATGGCTTAGGATCCTGGTATTGAAGGATTCTTTCATATCAGAAGTGTGCTGAGGTCAGGGACGATTCAGTGGCACATCTGGGACCCTAGCACATGTTGTAGTGATAGTGGGGATCAACAGTTAGAGAGGATGCTCATTCAGGCATTGCTTGAGGACAAGCGATTTTTGGAGCGTTGGAGGAACTTGCCGAATGATGATGCCACCTGGGAGGGTGAGCACATATTGGAGCACCCGCTTTGTGGTGCTTGAGGGCAAGCAACATTTGGGAGGGGAGGACTGTCATGTCCCTTCTCAAACACATTCGTAACAAGGTGTTGCTACACAATTTTGCACAATTTTTGCTAAGGAAGAGAACCCATCATTTTCGACTTAGGGACTTAGGAGGCAATTCAACTTAATTTAGTTGCTAGTGGAATGTGGGAGCCACCCACATGGGAATTCGAATTGGCCCATTCGAATAGCTTGGAGGGAAAGTCGAATAGGTGGGCGGAGGGGCCCACATGAGGCAAGGGAGGCCCAAGGAGTTATAAGGAGGGAGCAACTCTCATTTTGGGATTGATTCATACATCTTGCAAACAAAATTACTTTACTGTTCACTTTGCTGTTTAGCTGGGTTAATCGGCTCTTTAGCCACAAATCTCTCAAGCGGGATATTCAACCTCTACTTCGGGGGACCATCCCTGCCCGCACTAGAGAGGTAGTTCTACAAGGATTTTAGGAGTTCCGGGGAGTGACATAGAACCACCAACCAGCGCAGAGCAGGGAGTGCGTATTTCTAGGTAGCGAAAGAATACGCAGAGGGAGATAGAGGCCAACAGAGATCAGATTGTTTGCCAGAGAGTTAGAGAGTTGAGATAGCAGCAATAGACCAACATTCTTACTGAGTTTTATAGCCAACAGAGCCAACATTCCAGCAATTCGAATCGCTGGGCTAGGGGATAGTGCAGAAGCCACACAGTAGTTTTTCATGGAGCTTAGGAGCAGGTGTCTTAGGCCAAGAGCTCACCCGGGAAGTCAGGGATTGGATAGCAAGGATCAACCCAGCACTTTGGGGGCATTTCCAGGAGGATTTACAAGCAGTTTCCATCAGGCTGAGTTTTGCAGTTGCAGTTGAGGTTGGGCTCCAAGGGGGTCAAATTTTAGAAGTCTAAACCAACCAAAATCCTTTCTAGGTTTTTCTGGGTTTTTGACAAGGATCCCAAATATAAAGTTTCATAATTTTCTGAGCACCGGAGGTGCGGTTTAAAGCCGTATCTTTGCAGCGGATAGTGTAGAAGTGTCGAAGATTGAATAGTGCCTTTGGGGGTCGATTTTGGGAAATCCAAATCGGGCCAAAAAATTTCTGGGTTTTTGCGGGTTTTGGCCAAGGAGTTTGTGGCTGAAGTTTCATCATTTTCTGAGCACCGGAGGAGGATTTTCTTGTAGTCCCTTTCTAGGCAGTAGTGAAGTTTTCTGGGCAGTGCAAACTTGCAAAGTATTATAGGAGCAATCATTTCCAGCATTTGAGATCATTGTATTATCACCTGGGTTCTGTCACGCTTGCCATTGAGGCAAGCCCAGGTGCATTCCTCCATACTATTGTACTTGCTCCATTGATTAATAAAATGGCTTAGTTGGTTCTTAATTCCAGAGTTTTTATGAGCATTTGCTGATTGTTTAAATTTTTTGTGCTGTAAATCATTTTTGCTTTACATATCACTATTTATTTAAGTTTGGAACATTACAATTGGCTACTAGCTTTAGGAGTGGCACTACATGGGAAACCCTGATTTTGGTTGCATGGTCTCGCTTCCTAATACCATATTTCTCACTCCCCTCCGCTCATTGGAACCCCTTTCACATTTTTCCTCATCTGGGTCCACATTTGTCCATTGGGTCCAAAAGGTGTTAGCCTCCCCTTCCCCTTGCCCACACCTTGTGTTGGGCTTGAAAAGATGCCTTGGAGGTTGATGCAGCTAAAAATAAAGAAGCATAATAGGGCCACATACAACAAGAAATGTACCACAAAATGCAAAATATGGTTGGGACAAAAGAATTTAACGTGTGGGCAAAAGCCAAACTTGAGCTCTACCCCTTATTATTATGGCCATTAGCATGGTTCTTAGGCCCCCTATGAGTGCCCCCTACATCATTAAGGAACCCATTATTGGCCCAACCCTCGGTGGGCAATGAACTTCCCAACCTTTAGGGGGTATTCATTGCTACATCTTACACACCATGCTCTCATTCCTTTGAGCCCCAAACACTGAAAAGAAGAAAAATCAATAAAAGGAAATAAACATATAAAGAAGGGTGTAAAAACAAAGGCTGAAGTAAGTCATGTACCATGATTACTCCCTCCTACATTCATACACCCAAGGTGTGGGCCTCCTTCATCATAGATACCTTTGTACCATGGCATATGGCTTGGAACCTTCCCTCTTGCCCTCACTCCATTCCATCATTATTTCATATGACACCTGCCATTTGATGGATGTAGATGGACTTGTCATTCCCATACAGGATGAAACCACCTAATAGGGTCCTTCATTAACCTCTTGAGCAAGGTAACACCTGTACATGTTTAAGCCCATTTGGAAGGACATGCTACTATGAAGTGTCCTTTTCTACCCTTGATTAACAAGCTTATGTACTCAAATGCACTAATGATTAATTCTATTGGAAGGTGAGGAGATGCATTAGATCTTATATAGGGTTGCAAGTGAGTCTTCATCTTGGACTTGGCCTCCCTATACGGGATCTAAGCCCTCTAGAGTGTCATAATGGCACTTGTAGGGTGAGCATTGAGAGCCATGGACCTCCAGCCTTGCAGAGCAGTGATTGTCACACTATGGGCTTCTTCAACACCACCACATCGCTTGTTCGTGCCCTAGTTATAAAGAGATGATGACGCACTTGGACCACGTTGCCCAACCGGCCACACGTTGAATCCGACACTCGGCAGTTGATGTAGGGCCTAGAGGAGGTTTTGTCTCATCCAAAGAGACATGGGAGGGACATGTGTCATCTTCTAGCCCTCATTGATGGAGCACCGACTTGTTGTTGAGCCACTTGGAGACCCATGAGTCCATTGCTTGTGACCCATAGCCACTTGGGAGCACTGTTGACCACTACCGGTCAACTACACATGCAGTACACCCCCATTTTCTTGCAAAAAGGGGTAGCACCTGATCGACGTGTCCGTGCCATCTTGCAGTCATCAGCAGCTTAATCATTTTGATTGTAAACCCAGTCTGCATGTATGAATTGTAAATAATCTTAGCAGATATGAGTCTTGTATGTAAATTGCCTAGGTGGACCTAACTTTCTAATGGTGATCTACGTCCCGGAAGGTTTTTCGTCTCACCGATCCATGATCGGCAGAGTTTTCCTTCAGCCTGACCCCAAAGCCGGGATGGATTTTATCATTAGAATTTTAGGAGAATCCTAGTGTGTTAATCTGCTAGATTATAGCTGTGTCGCAGAAACTGGGTTATTTGTGTGGGTCTATGTTAAAGGGGTTTTCCTCCCTTAAGATGTAAAATTGTAAAAGTCATGATGAAAAGTGTTCTTGAGGGTTAGAAAATGTTTTAATCCCCCTCATGAGTCCTAAGTCCTAGGTCCTAGGTGATGTTTCCAAAGGCTAAGTTCGAGGATCCATTTAGAAAATGAATTAAAAATAATAAATAAAAAATAAATAAATAATATATATAAATTAAAAAAATGAAAAAATAAAAATAATAAAAAATTATAAAATAAAGCAAAAACCCTAAAATAATAAAATAATAATATTTTGAGTGAATGCATGTAAAATATCATTTTTTAATAAATCGATGGATGAGATTAAGAGATGTCTTGATTCTCATCAACGGTCGAGATCATTTCGACATGGATCACTCGAACTAGCCGTTGGGATCATTTCCTTTAAATAGGGTGCTAGGGGTCATTTCAGATCATTGGATCTGTGAGTCTTGTACTGAAGAAGCTCTCTTGCAATTTGTTTCTGGTTAATAAAAGAAGACTTTGGGGTTCAAATCTTGCTGGTGTTACTCTCTGGAAGTGCTGTGAGCTGTTTTATTTTCTGCATATTTTATTTTTCAGCCATTAATAACAGCTTATTTTTAGAGTATTGTGAGCACAGGTACCTTGTTCACTTGCTAGGGTTTGAATGGTGTTAGGGTTTCTGAAGTAATGGCAGGTATCTCCATTGTTTTATGAAATCTAGCATCATTTTTGCTCTCTTTACTGATGGTTGATTTACGCTGTGCAGAAAACTCTCATTGAAGAAGATTGGTGGGTGCTTGGGGAAGTTCTCAGCTGAACCAGCCAACTCCCACAGGCTCTTTCTTGCAGAGCCTAGCTGATTTTTTCCCTAGGTTAATCATTTAGTTTTTCTGCTCTGAGTTTGCATGAAAAATTTTCTGAAGTTTTCATCACAAATTTGACATTCTGAAAATATTATTACTGCTGTATTTGCTAAATCTAGCTGTTAAAGGGCCAAAATTTGTAAATTACTCAGCTGATCTGTGGTTCCAAATTTTGCCTTACACACAGTTTTCATTAGGGTTTTGTTTTCTTGTAATTGCAGGTACAGGGTTTTGAGAAATTCTTCAGGGGTTTCCAGAGCGGGAAAGATTGAAAATTTTGTGATCAAGTTACGGGATTTTAACCTCTTCTGCTGCCATCTTCAGTTGCCCAACCTGCAAATCTATTTTCAGTCAGTGTTCTCCCTTTACCAGTGCATATCCTTCTTTGATTTATACGCTACTGCACCGTGGCCACCATCCAGCTACTAAAAGGTTCCACCCATTGCTTTCTACAACATATCATTTCACACTCCTACGTTTTCTCTGCAGCCTCCATTTGCTGCCCAGTTCATGCGGCTCACCCTTGCTGCTCCTGCATTCTCAGTACCCATATATTTTCATTAACTTGCATAAAACATTGCCTTTTTTTTCGTTGTTTGCTTTCATCTGAGGCTCCATAAACTGCCGGACCTGCATATTTGCCTCATCCCCCCCTGCAATTCCGCTGCACGACTTTCTGCCAGAAAAGGGAGGTGCTGAAACGTTTTTTTTTTTGAAAAAGGATAGCAGTGTTGTTCGCTGGCATTACGGCTGAAGCATTACGCTATTAGAAGCCCGCACAAGGCAACGGATACACATTGGCAACCAGATCAGTTGTTTTTCAAAGCTTCTTCAGCAGCCTTTGTGCAGCTGCTCCATTGGAATCACGCCATAACCAAGCCGTCTCAGATCTGAGCAGTATTAAGAAGGCTGAATACTTTCAAACAGTGGCGTGAAATTATATCAGGTAGCAAATCCGATCTCAAGTCGAAGCACTCAAGTGAGTTTCAAAACGATTCGCATTTCTATCGCCGTCACCTCTGCCTATCGAAAATTTTTCCACACGTTCGGTCATTTTTTCGTTTTACGCTGAGCGAGGGTTACGATTCTCAGTGTTCGGCATTCTATTTATTTCGGAGTGTCTTAAATTTAACGTTATGATAGCGTGGTTAGGTGCAAAACCTTTTTTTTAGGATTATAGTTCAGCAGTAGAAAGGATTTCCCTTCCTTTTTTTAATTAAGGATTCGATTTAGGATTATTTTAGTTTCTCTTTAGTTCTAATTTAAATTTTAGATTTATTTCAATAATTTTGCATTAGCTTTTAGACGTTAATATTAGGTTTTAATTTGTTTGAGCTTAGTTTAAAAAATTTAGATTTTATTATTTGTTAAGTTTCAACTTTTTTTTTTTAGATTTTATTAAAATAAATAAATAAATAAATAAAAAAAATAAAAATAAAAAGAAAAATAAATAAAATTTTCTTTGAAGTATAGATTTAGAACTAGCATAAAAAGTATTGTGGGAAATTTTGCTAGTTTCAGTTTTTCTCGGGAAATCATCACGTCATATTTTTCACGCTGAGATTTAAATTTATGTGGAATAAATGTTTATCATTTTAGACAAGTCTGCACATGAATGATCATCTTAAAGATTCGCTGCATATGATATCTGGTTAATGATTTATAATTGCGTGGTTGTTTAAAGCATTGATTGAAATTTTCTTAAACTGTTGGATATCGGTCATTACAAAAACTTTGTGGTTTTAAAAGGATATCTCGCGTCGTTCTAGTCGTTTGATGATAAATGATTGTTGTTCATGGTTTGTATTTCTATATCATCTAGCAAGTAATCATTTAAACATAAATCTTGTAAGGCACTGGTCCGCTAAATTAATAAAATCATTTTAGTGCTTCGTGTCTCCCAAACCAACTGACCAACAGTTGGTCTCCTTCACCTCATAGGGTCTACCCCCCTTAGCCGTGGGAGACAGGCTTAAACGGAGAGATCGGGGATCAGGGTGACAGCTTCCGGTCTGAGCGCTCTCGTGTCAATCTGTGCGACAACATTTTTTGGCACCGTTGCCGGGGATAGAGTTTTTTCTGTCCTTGGTTCTTTCATCTCAAGCTTTTCCTTGCTTTACTTCTTGTTCAGGTGGCGACTCCACTCCATATATTATCTTCAAGGGTGTACACTAGGAGACATCCAAGCAGTCTGTGCAACCCTACTCCTGATCCTGAAAAGGTCCTCAGGGTACGATTACACAAACTCGTTTCTCGTACACTTCTTGTAGACCTTGGACAAGAAGCCCTCTCTGATATTCATTTGTTATTTAAAGGTCAAGCTAGACACAACATCATGGATATGTATGCCCCTTGTGATTTTTCTAATATTCCAGGATATCCCAACGATATTCCATCTGTTGGGATCGATAAATTGCCTAATTTTCAAGGGAATAATGCGATTAGTGCTAACTCTCATTTGCGAGATTTTAGCATATGGATGGCTAAATACGCAAGATCTGCTGATTTTGATCATGAGGATGTCAGAATGACTCTTTTCATCTTAACTCTAGGAGGCGATGCTTATGATTGGTTTGCAGAAAAGCCTCAGAATTCATTTAACTCTTTACAGTCAATCATTAATGCATTTAAAGAAAAATATGGAGATAAGAGAGAAGGAAGACACCTAGTAAAAGCTCTTAGCCTAATAAAAAAGAGAGAGGATGAAAATGTTGAAGAATTTAATAAAAGGTTTAACGGAATTGTTAGAGAATTACCTCAAGACTATAAACCTACAGATAAAACTCTCCAAGATTTTTACATTGATGCCTTTAGTCCTGAACCATCTTATGAATTAAGGCGTGCTAAACTTAATGATTATAGAGATTGCCAATCCTTAGCTATAGAACTTGAAAAGGACAAGGCCGCATCTGGAAAGTCTGAGATCCCAGGTTTCGATAGGGCTGCTACAAAACTAAAAGAACCTAAGGGAAAAGTAGCCCAAGAACCTGAAAGTGAGCTTGTTCTAAAGTTGCTTCAAAAAATTGAAACTATGGAAATTAATCATAATAAGGAGATAACCACTTTGCAGAATAGGTTGATTCAAATGGAAAGATCGCAAACGCAAAATTTTCAACCTTGAAACAATAATAATAGAAATAACAATTGGCAAAGAAAGGGTCAAACTAGTGCGCAGAGACCTCCTAATCTGTTGACTAATTTGGTTGATAATGCTCCTCCTTATTGTCGGGTTTGTGATGCTCTTCATGAAGAGGCCACTTGTCCCATTGTTAGAAGAATTTTAGATAGTGGAATGTTTGGAACAGGCGATCAAATAAATGTAGTAGGCAGCAAGTTTCCTTTGTCTTGGGATGATTGGATAGAGGTTAAGGAAAGGAGTCGTGATGTTGAGAATCTTTCATCAACTTTTAGTATAAATAACCTTGAAAACGAAGATGATATTTTGGCTAGGTTATATGGTGAAAAACCCTCTCCTGAGCAAATCTTGGAAATTGCTAGAGATAAGGGTTTGACCTATCAGAGAAAGGATAAAGATCAAAGCGGGAATCAAATACCCCTTCGAACTTTTAATCCTGGTGTAAACTCTGGAATAGATGTCGATTTGGGAAATTGGTATAACAATGCTAAAATCTGGGTTCCTGTCTCCGAGATTGCTAAAATCCCTTCCCAAAGAGACAAGTTACTAAAAGCGATTCAAGGTCCTCAAGTCAATACTTCTCAACAGAAGACTCGGGAAGTTGGCTATTATGATGCTCCCATATATCTGCAAAGCTTAGATGCTGATAACAAAGATCACCAGCCTTTTTTCATCACCTTATTAGTTAATGGGTATAAATTGAATAATTGCATGTTGGATTCTGGTGCATCCGCTTGTGTAATGACTAAAAGGGTCATGGAACAGCTTAACTTAAGAGTTTCTAGACCCTATTATAACATATGCGCCATGGATTCTAAGAAAATCGAAGTACATGGTTTAATCAAAGATTTGCAAGTTCATCTTTCAGTTTACCCAGACATCATGGTTGTCATGGATATTGTTGTTGTGGATGTGCCTGATGCCTGGGGTATGCTGTTATCTAGAAAGTGGGCCTCTGATCTAGGAGGAAGCATTCAAATGAATTGGTCATATGCCATGATTCCTTCTCCTAGTGGTGATGGTTTTGTAAGACTAAATAGAGAGCCCGAAAGAAAGTTTCATGTTGAAGATCCTAGGAGACCTCATAACGAAATAATTAAAGAGCAATCTGACATTGGGAACTACGCCATCATGTCTAATTTTATAATTCCTCCCGATGATAAGATTAAGGGTCTCAAGGATAAAGTTTGGTATATGTACTTTGATGGTGCATCATCTAGGGCTGGTAAAGGTGCGGGAATAGTGCTTAAATCTCCCCTTGGTCACATTTTCAAGTTTGCCTATCGATTAGAATTTGAGGCAACCAACAATGTCGTTGAATATGAGGCTATATTGTTGGGTCTTGAATTGGCCAAGTCCTTGAGGGTTAGATTGCTTAGCATTAAAGGAGATTCTGATTTAGTTATCATGCAGCTTAAGAATAAATTCACATGCAGAAATCAAAGATTAAGAAACTACAGAAATGCTGTGTGGGATACTATGGGGCATTTTGATGCCCTTGACCTCGAAGCAATTCCGAGAGAGCAAAATAGTCTGGCAGATGAACTTGCTGTAGCTGCTACTACTTTCCAGTTGTCGGATGAACTAATTAACGATAAGATTAAAATGGAAGTAATATTCAGACCATCTGTTCCAGACAACTCAGAGCATTGGCAAGTTTTTAATGACGAAAAACAAGTCATTCGTTTCCTTAATAGTTTAGATGAGTTTGAGGATTTCCGGATAGTTTCTGAGGAGGAGGGAGTTTTAAATCATGAGCATATCATAAATCCTACTCCTAGGAATGTGGTTGCTCTTGAGCAACATTTTGATCGGCATGATGCTACGAAGCTGAAAGAAGAAAACAAGATGGACCCAAGCGAGTACCTCGAAATTAATATTGGTACTTCTGAAAACCCGAAAATGGTTAAAATTGGTAAAGGTACTAGTTTGGAAGAAAGGAAAAAGTTAACTAATTTACTTCGCGAATATCGAGATGTTCTAGCTTTTTCTTACGACGAATTAAAAGGCTATAGGGAAGATGTTATGGAGCATACTATTCCCTTAAAAGACGAAAATGCTAAACCCTTTCGTCAGAAACTTAGGCAAATTAATCCTAAGTTAGCCCCCTTGGTCCAGAAAGAACTTGCAAAAATGCTTGCAGCAGGGATCATCGCTCAAACTAGGCATTCGACATGGTGTTCGAATTTGGTGATTGTTAGGAAAAAGAACGGTACAATAAGACTTTGTGTCGATTTTAGAAACCTTAATCTAGCATGCAAAAAGGATAATTACCCTTTGCCAAACATGGAAAATTTGTTGCAAAGAGTAACTGGTTCTGGAATGATGTCGCTGCTAGATGGTTTTTCTGGGTACAATCAGGTATGGGTTAAAAGGGAAGATCGTCACAAAACCACATTCACGACGCCATGGGGTACTTTTGAATACATTAGAATGCCGTTTGGATTAACAAACGCTGGGGCTACTTTCCAAAGGGCTATGGATTATGCCTTCAAAGGGTTAATCGGGAAAATTATTGAAATTTACCAAGATGATCTTACTGTTTTCTCTAAAGATGGTATCAGTCATATAGATCATCTTAGGCAAGTCTTCGATAGATGTAGAGAATATGGGATTTCTTTGAACCCGGCTAAGTCTGTTTTTGGGGTAACGGAAGGGAAATTATTGGGCCATATTATTTCGAAGGAAGGAATCAAGATTGATCCTGAAAGAATCGAAGCAATCCAAAAGATTCCTCTCCCGCATAATCTTAAATCCCTTCAGTCTTTCCTTGGAAAGATAAATTTTATTAGAAGATTCATCCCAAATTACGCAGAAATAGCCAAGCCTATTCAAAATCTTCTAAAAAAAGATGCAAAATTTGTTTGGCAAGAAGACGACAAAAAGGCTTTCGAAGAAATCAAATCTGCTATCGCAAAAGCTCCTGTCTTAGTGAGTCCTGATTACTCCAAGGATTTCATGATTTTTTCTTTCGCTTCCGAGGATACCATTGCCGGTGTCTTACTTCAAAAGAATAAAGATGGTCACGAGTAGCCTATTGCTTTCATGAGTAGAGCACTTCAAAATTCCGAATTGAAGTACAATACCATGGAAAAGCAGGCCTATGCCCTGGTTAAGTCTCTTAAGAACTTTAAAACTTATGTGGGTTATTCTAAAATCATTGCTTTCGTCCCACATTCTGCTGTTAAGGATATATTAACTCAAACCGATTGTTTAGGGACTCGTGCTAGGTGGGTTACTAAAATACAGGAGTATGATTTGGAAATCAGACCCACCAAGTTGATCAAAGGCCAAGGCTTAGCTCAGATGTTAACTGAAGGTAATGAAAAGACTCTTGGTTTGTTATGTCTTAGCGATCTATCTTCAGAGTTGCAGAGATTAGCGGAGCATGAGTGGTATAAGGACATAGTTTATTACTTGATGAATCTTGCATGTCCTAACCATTTAGTCGCTCATAAGCGAAGGGCTCTTAGACTAAAAGCCACTAAGTATTGCCTTATGAAGGATGGCCTTGGATGGAGAAATCCTGAAGGCTTAGTGCTTAGGTGTGTTGATGATGTTGAGTCCAAGAAATTAATTTCTGAGTTTCATTCAGGATTCTGTGGTGGTCATTATGCTGCTAGAACTACCGCCCACAAAATCCTGAGAGCTGGCTATTATTGGCCTTCGATTTTTTCTGATGTGCACAAGTTTGTTAGAGCGTGTCAAGCCTGTCAACTTTTCACTGGGAAACAAAAGCTTGCTGCCCTTCCTCTACAACTTGTCATTGTAGAGGCACCTTTTCAGCATTGGGGTCTGGACTTCATAGGGAAGTTCCATGAAAATTCTAGCAATGGCTACTCATGGATTTTGACTGCTACGGATTATTTTACTAAATGGGTTGAAGCCATTCCTGCTAAGAATGCCACTGAAAAGGTTATTATGGATTTCATTGAAAATAACATCATTACTAGATTTGGTGTCCCTGCTAAGATCACTACCAACAATGCCAAGGCTTTTAGTTCCTTAGAGTTTTCATCTTTTTGTTTCAAGTATGGCATTGTCTTATCTCATTCGTCAAATTACTATCCTCAAGGTAATGGTTTGGCTGAATCAAGTAACAAAAATCTCATAACCATTATCAAGAAGATAGTAGGAGATAACAAGAAATCATGGGACAGCAAAATCAAGTATGCTTTATGGGCAGATAGAATCACTAAGAAGAAAGCTACTGGTAAATCTCCCTTTGAATTAGTTTATGGCTTGGATGTTACTTTACCTGTGCACCTGAAGTTGCCAGCTTATCAGCTTCTCCAGAATTTTTCTACTAATAAAGATGTTGTTCAGAACAGAATAGATCAGATTGTGGAGTTAGATGAAGCTCGTCGGACAGCCTTTGATGCTATATGTAAAAATCAATCTAACATTAAGAAAAGCTTTGATAAATGCTCTCGATCTAGATCTTTGCAGGTGGGAGATATGGTATTGCTTTGGGATCGCAAAAATGAGAAACCAGGAAAACATAAGAAGTTTGACAGTTTGTGGCTGGGACCATACATCATTAGAGACATAGCTGGACCAAACTCATTCCACTTGAGCAGATTGAATGGCGAACCACTTGATCTACCAGCAAACGGCCAGATGCTCAAGCTGTTCTTCAGAGATGATATCTGATGCCATGGGGGCATCCTTTGTATTGTATTTCTATCCCTACTCCTTGTCTTTTCAGCATTTCATTTTTGTCCTAGGATTAGATTTACTTTTCATGTTACTAGATAGTTAATAAATGAAGAACTTTTATCTTTCCCGTGCTTAATGTATATGATGATTTTGGATGGATGCTACTTATTTTTATCTGTGTGTTGCATGGATGCAGATTCTGGATTCTCACATTCCTACAGTGCGACAACGTGTCCCCAAGTAGAGCCAGATGTTGACCACTACCGGTCAACTACACATGCAGTACACCCCCCTTTTCTTGCAAAAAGGGGTAGCACCTGATCGACGTGTCCGTGCCATCCTGCAGTCATTAGCAGCTTAATCATTTTGATTGTAAACCCAGTCTGCATGTATGAATTGTAAATAATCTTAGCAGATATGAGTCTTGTATGTAAATTGCCTAGGTGGACCTAACTTTCTAATGGTGATCTACGTCCCGGAAGGTTTTTCGTCTCACCGATCCATGATCGGCAGAGTTTTCCTTCAGCCTGACCCCAAAGCCGGGATGGATTTTATCATTAGAATTTTAGGAGAATCCTAGTGTGTTAATCTGCTAGATTATAGCTGTGTCGCAGAAACTGGGTGATTTGTGTGGGTCTATGTTAAAGGGGTTTTCCTCCCTTAAGATGTAAAATTGTAAAAGTCATGATGAAAAGTGTTCTTGAGGGTTAGAAAATGTTTTAATCCCCCTCATGAGTCCTAAGTCCTAAGTCCTAGGTCCTAGGTGATGTTCCCAAAGGCTAAGTTCGAGGATCCATTTAGAAAATGAATTAAAAATAATAAAAAAATAAATAAAAAATAAATAAATAAATAAAAAATAAAAAAATAATATATATAAATTAAAAAAATGAAAAAATAAAAATAATAAAAAATTATAAAATAAAGCAAAAACCCTAAAATAATAAAATAATAATATTTTGCGTGAATGCATGTAAAATATCATTTTTTTATAAATCGACGGATGAGATTAAGAGATGTCTTGATTCTCATCAACGGTCGAGATCATTTCGACATGGATCACTCGAACTAGCTGTTGGGATCATTTCCTTTAAATAGGGTGCTAGGGGTCATTTCAGATCATTGGATCTGTGAGTCTTGTACTGAAGAAGCTCTCTTGCAATTTGTTTTTGGTTAATAAAGAAGACTTTGGGATTCAAATCTTGCTGGTGTTACTTTCTGGAAGTGCTGTGAGCTGTTTTATTTTCTGCATATTTTATTTTTCAGCCATTAATAACAGCTTATTTTTAGAGTATTGTGAGCACAGGTACCTTGTTCACTTGCTAGGGTTTGAATGGTGTTAGGGTATCTGAAGTAATGGCAGGTATCTCCATTGTTTTATGAAATCTAGCATCATTTTTGCTCTCTTTACTGATGGTTGATTTAAGCTGTGCAGAAAACTCTTACTGAAGAAGATTGGTGGGTGCTTGGGGAAGTTCTCCGCTGAACCAGCCAACTCCCACAGGCTCTTCCTTGCAGAGCCTAGCTGATTTTTTCCCTGGGTTAATCATTTAGTTTTTCTTCTAAGTTTGCATGAGAAATTTTCTGAAGTTTTCATCACAAATTTGACATTCTGAAAATATTATTACTGCTGTATTTGCTAAATCTGGCTGTTAAAGGGCCAAAATCTGTAAATTACTCAGCTGATCTGTGGTTCCAAATTTTTCCTTACACACAGTTTTCATTAGGGTTTTGTTTTCTTGTAATTGCAGGTACAGGGTTTTGAGAAATTCTTCAGGGGTTTCCGGAGCGGGAAAGATTGAAAATTTTGTGATCAAGTTATGGGATTTTAACCTCTTCTGCTGCCATCTTCAGCTGCCCAACCTGCAAATCTATTTTCAGTCAGTGTTCTCTCTTTACCAATGCATATCCTTCTTTGATTTATACGCTACTGCACCGTGGCCACCATCCAGCTACTAAAAGGTTCCACCCATTGCTTTCTACAGCATATCATTTCACACTCCTACGTTTTCTCTGCAGCCTCCATTTGCTGCCCAGTTCATGCGGCTCACCCTTGCTGCTCCTGCATTCTCAGCACCCATATATTTTCATTAACTTGCATAAAACATTGCCTTTTTTTTCGTTGTTTGCTTTCATTTGAGGCTCCATAAACTGCCGGACCTACATATTTGCCTCATCCCCACCTGCAATTCCGCTGCACGACTTTCTGCCGGAAAAGGGAGGTGCTGAAACGTTTTTTTTTTTTGAAAAAGGATAGCAGTGTTGTTCGCTGGCATTACGGCTGAAGCATTACGCCATTAGAAGCCCGCACAAGGCAACGGATACACGTTGGCAACCAGATCAGTTGTTTTTCAAAGCTTCTTCAGCAACCTTTGTGCAGCTACTCCATTGGAATCACGCCATAACCAAGCCGTCTCAGATCTGATCAGTATTAAGAAGGCTAAATACTTTCAAACAGTGGCGTGAAATTATATCAGGTAGCAAATCTGATCTCAAGTCGAAGCACTCAGGTGAGTTTCAAAACGATTCGCATTTCTATCCGCCGTCACCTCTGCCTGTCGAAAATTTTTCCATGCGTTCGGTCATTTTTTCGTTTACGCTGAGCCAGGGTTATGATTCTCAGTGTTCGACATTCTATTTATTTCGGATTGTCTTAAATTTAACGTTATGATAGCGTGGTTAGGTGCAATTTTTTTTTTTTAGGATTATAGTTCAGCAGTAGAAAGGGTTTCCCTTCCTTTTTTTAATTAAGGATTCGATTTAGGATTATTTTAGTTTCTCTTTAGTTCTAATTTAAATTTTAGATTTATTTCAATAATTTTGCATTAGCTTTTAGACGTTAATATTAGGTTTTAATTTGTTTTAGCTTAGTTTAAAAAATTTAGATTTTATTATTTGTTAAGTTTCAACTTTTTTTTTAGATTTTATTAAAAAAAAAAAATAAAAAAAATAAATAATTTTTTTTTTCTTTAAGTATAGATTTAGATCTAGCATAAAAAGTATTGTGGGAAATTTTGCCAGTTTCAGTTTTTCTCGGGAAATCATCACGTCATATTTTTTCACGCTGAGATTTAAATTTATGTGGAATGAATGTTTATCATTTTAGACAAGTCTGCGCATGAATGATCATCTTAAAGATTTGCTGCATATGATATCTGGTTAATGATTTATAATTGCGTGGTTGTTTAAAGCATTGATTGAAATTTTCTTAAACTGCTGGATATCGGTCATTACAAAAACTTTGTGGTTTTAAAAGGATATCTCGCGTCATTATAGTCGTTTGATGATAAATGATTGCTGTTCATGGTTTGTATTTCTATATCATCTAGCAAGTAATCATTTAAACATAAAGGCACTGGTCCGTTAAATTAATAAAATCATTTTAGTGCTTCGTGTCTCCCAAACCAACTGACCAACAGTTGGTCTCCTTCACCTCATAGGGTCTACCCCCCTTAGCCGTGGGAGACAGGCTTAAACGGAGAGATCGGGGATCAGGGTGACATCCCCCGGTCTGAGCGTTGTCGTGTCAATCTGTGCGACAACAAGCACCACATGATGCTTTGCTTGCAAATCAATGGCCCACCCCCTTGATCATCATTCATGGAGCCCACTTATTCATCAGGGCACTTTGAGGACTCATTCAAGCCTTTTGACGACCCTTACCACTATTTTGTCATTTCAGCTAGCTTTGGATGGCTTATCTTGCACTTTATTAGTTATTTGATGGGCTTGTCACCAAAGATGTGTTATTTTGTACATTAAAATATTATAAGGGCTAAATTAGGCTCAATTGAACTTGAGGAGCGTCATATAATTAAGAGAGGCCTCATTTTGTATTGGATCATCATCACATCTTGCATTAGCTCTCTCTTGAAGAGAATTTCACACTTTTTCTCTTGGTTGTCTATTGGAGATCTCTTGATGCATTTCAATATATTTGGAGCTGAAATTTTCGTTCTCTCTTGGAGCCATCTTCTCGATCTTGGATTTGGATATATCTCTTGTTGTCTTGTAAGTAATCTTGTGGAAGATTTTTGCTTGGAAAATGTCTATTCTGTGGAAATTTTGTAAGTAGGTCTTTCTTTTTTTCCCCTAATTATTGAATATCATTGTAAAGGATTGTTGGATTGCAAATTTGTGCATGTTACTCATTGATAACAAGTAGACGAATGTTCCTAGTGGAATAAAATTTGTTTTTTTTTTCCATGAAAGTCCATTCATTTTTGGTGGGTAAATGTTAAAGAGTGCTTGCTAGGGCATCACTTTTTAGCCTCCTTAAAGATAATTTGGCCTAATTTCAAATCACATAGAGTCCATAGCCCAAGGAGAAGGCACTGATTTGAGTGAATTTGGTGATCACCCCTCCTTCCCGTCTCTTTTTCTGCTCCAAATTTTCCGGCCTCCAAAACCTAGACGACCTAGGTAGGACTTCCTGTGAAATTCATTAGAGGGACTTTTTATTGAATTCGTCTAGGTAGGCTATCGCGTTGGTGTCTCCTCTAGCGATCCTCCAAGTTTCATGCAATTCCCATAGTTCATTTTCAAGAAATCTCAAGCCCTAGCTCCAACTTTGAAACTTATCTTGAACGTTTAGGTGTGTTGGCTTTCTTGAGGGTTTTGGCACATAGTATTCGATGGAATAAATCATTGAAACCCTTTCTCTCATCCTACCTTGACCTAGAAGGCACTTTGGAGAGTCTCCTCCCATGGTTATTCATAAACCCTAGGTCTTATGTGGTCCCACTCTAGGCCTCTCAAGGATAGCGAAAGTCTATATAAAGGAGTATAAGTATCATTCAAAGCTTCTTGAGAGGATCTAATCATCTTAGGAATCCTTATCATCATTGAGTATCATTAGCCCTAGGTCTAGGTATCCTCATAAGCCTTTCTTGGAGAGCCATTAACTTCTTCTTGAAGCATTGCGCACCTATTTGAGCCTCTCCTTTGAATGGGCCTTCGAAATCACTTCATACCTTACCATTGATCCTATCATGTGATCTCCTTCATACTAGGACTCCTCCCATTGGTGAAACTCCATAAGGAGCAGGGGACAATGACTGACGTGATAGTGGGTCATTTGTCCCATTGTTGTCGCTTAGGCTAGTAGTTGTCCCTTACCTTTTATGGATGTAGATAAGAGACCATGTTGTGATTCCATTAATGAACTTCAAGCTTATAACGTAGAACTTGAAGAAAAACACACATTTGATAATCGTATGAAGTATCAAGAATGTGAAGAGGAAGACCAATCACCTAGTGGGAACACACGAAGAAGCCCTTCAAGAAAAGTACAATCTTGATGATGACCACATGGATGAAGTAGGATGTCAAATATCCATCAAGGAACAACATTATGATCAAAATTTGTATGAAAAATTGGAGACATGACCAAAACTCTGTCCTATACTCATGAACATTGTTCCCCTTATGTAAACCTTGACTCACATGATTTATGCTAAAATTGGAAACTAGTTCCAAATTCCAATTTGGACAATTCATTTAATGGAGATGATGATGGCATTGAATTCCTCTTTTGGAGAGGACCAAAATCGACCTAAAGATCATCAAATTTGGACAAGGGAAAGTGTATTTTTCTCTAATTATAAGCCCACATGTGCATATTTGATCAGGTCGGCCCTAAAACAAATTGGGCACCCTTGGAAGGCTATAAATACAAGTGACCTCTACCTCATTTGGACATCATCATGGAGCATTATTCTATTCTCTTCTTTGGTTTTGGCTTGCACAGGTCTAAGGCAGGTTCGCGGAAAGTGTTTGGCACAGGTCCGAGATTACAGGGTCCGAAGCTCGCGTGTGTTTTCTAGGGTTTTGTTTCTCAGTCGCAAGCTTACCAAAGGACATATTCGATAGGTCACTAGCTTGCAGGCTCAAGGGAGTGACTGGAAGCTCCCAGTCGCTCGCATGCCCACTTCCTCCCTGCGACTGGAACCTAAAGCTGCATTTTTTAGTTGACCGAAGTTTTCGCTTGTTGATCGCATACAATGACAATTGATTATAGGCCTCTGAAGCAAGGTTTTGAGTATTAGCGTTGCTGGGTTCATTTCATGAATATTGTTTAGTTGATGTTGTTAGATAGTTGTATGGATGAAGATATGGATCATTGTAATCTCTTTTTCTGAATCATTCAATGATAATCTAACATGAAGAAGAATTTGAAAGGGTTTTCCCCATAGTGGGTTTTGCCCTGATCTCTAACCAATCCCGGTGTTTCTATGTGTGAATGCTTTTCTTCTATTGTTCCTTTATGTTTCATTGCATTGATGATAATGATATTGTTCTTTATACATAGTTGCATATGCTGTTGAATAATGATGTAAATCTGAATAATATTATGATGTTATGGGGTGAATTTAATGTGTTAATGAAGAAATGCAATTATCAAAGCAAAGAACAATATAGCCCTAAGAAAAATCAACATGGTTTCAGAGCTAAGCTGAAGAAAAGTCATGGAGATCACCCCTATGATGACACCTTTGATGGAAGCAAGAGAAGATGGAGGAGACCTAAAATAATTCTAGGGTTTGAAGGAAACCTTAGGCAATTTGGTTATTAGGGTTTGATGGATACTATGAGGTTAGGGTTTGAAAGAAACCCTGGTTTATGGAAAAGATTTGAGATATGAAATCTAGAAACCCTAGCATGGTCAATGTGAAGATGCTCAAGCACTTGTGACAGATTTGATGAAGCCCTAGATGGGATAGTTTCTATTAGGCTTGGTTACTAATGAAGTTGATGAATATATATTGAAGGCAACAAGTGGACAATGGACAATGATGGCTCTTGAAGGTTGGTTCAAGAGGGAGATGATCACCTCTCATTGAAGATAAGTACTTTTCGATTTATGATGCTCCTTTATGTCTTTACTTTTGTTTAGACTTATGGATCTGATTATTGTTTTGATTATTACTCATACTTCTTGCATGTATATTTGAGTATTTGGATGCTTCTAACCTCCTGATGAGTTGTGATAAGTGGATCCTTCTTGAGGATCATGGCTAGTGTAGGAAGAGAAGAACTAGCATCGGAAAAGGTAAAGAGGCACCTAATGAAAAGGGGACAAAGTGCTAGAAGCTGCCTATGTAAAATAAGAAGGTGCACAGGTATTTGAATACTACAAGGTATGCATGGTATATTGTTTCAATGTTATGTTTCAACTGTAATATTGGATGGCAAGGTAAGCCCTAAGGTATGATGAAAATGTCTCCTTCACAAATGGCTCATGTATGCATATGAAAGGAAGTTTGATTCATGATACCTATGATGAAATGATGCACTTGGTAGTGGACAAGTACCTTACATTCTAGTCATGATAAAGCGACATTGATTTTTGATATACTTGATATTTGGCATACATATTTCATTTGACATGATGAATTGCCTGATGCCGTCAAGAAGGTTAGCACATTGATTCTTATATATGGTAGCTTGATACTATTAACAATGCTTGTGATAAGCATGACGACCTCGATGATAGAAGTGTAACAATGAGATTGATATTCATGATCTTCTTGTTGACCGTGGTTAGGTTTTGATGAGCTTAATCATTATGACATATTGTAAAATTGAATGTCCTGACTTGATGGATTAAGTTATGTGATAAAGGAGTGATGTTGTGATCATGATTCTTGACGTATACTCCTATTAGCTATTGGACACTAACCCTTGATGGAAATTTGATGTTCATATGTGATGATGAAGCAACTAAAGCTAACATATTATGACCATGATGAATATATGTCTTAGAACATGATATAGCTTGAATTTATGATCTAACAGTTTTGCTGATGCATGACAATATTATAGACAGGTTGATGACTTATGGCTGAAGGGAATGCTCATTAAGAGGGAGAAACTTTCCATAAGATCCCTACACCTATTATCATTTGCATTATATGTATAGAAGACTCTTTTGTTGAAGTAAGATTTATGGACATGAATAGACAAATATCTGATATTGTTGGTCTGCAACAAAGTTCTGGTCTAAGAAGAAAGAGTTTTTCTCACTCTAAGCTTCAGTCGCATGTAAGCAAGCCCAAGGGTGCGACTGTAGCCTCTCAATCGCATGGAGGAAGGCCTATGGGTGCGGTTATGCCTGTAGGACACAAAAGTGAAGCTTTGTGCATGAAATCAGAAGTTCACTTGAAGGATGACAGTCTACAGACATGAAGCAGACAACAAAAATTTCTATGAGCAGGAACTTTGAATATTTGACTTTCTAGAATGTGAATGTGCTAACTAAACTTGTGTTTGCAGGTGACCGAAATATGCATATTAGTATGTTTGATCATTGAAGCTAGTATATGACAACATTTAATAACATTTGCAAGGGTTTGATTAGATTTGATTGATTGATATAGATAAACAGTGTTTGGAGTTTTGAAATGATGCTTGATAATGATTTAGAACTTTGACTTGATGTTACTCACTATGATAACAAATTTAGGTTTGACTTGATGACTAATTATTTGCCTTGATAACAATGCTATATGGGCATAGCAACTTTCAATGAGTAATATTGGTATTTGATAATGGTTTTGACTTCAACCATTGTCCTTAGCACAATGGTTGAAGTATTAACAATTGTGATTCAGTATGAAGTAATCTCACACAAAAATGACAAAAATGATTTATATTATGATCACGAGGATGACTTGATGAATTTTGGTTTGATATTGCTTGGTAATGACAACTTTTTGGGGTGATAAAAGATGAAGTCATAACTTGATATTTCAATGAGAGCTCTCCCTGTCACTTGGACTAAAGAATTTGATACAATAATATTGATGATTTTGATATTAGTTATGATCTGGCATCTAAACTTTGATAAGCTAACTTAGTTGATTTGATTGCACAATATTGATTTATGTAATGTTGAGCATATTGGTTTGGTAAAGTGTTATGTTTGCAGAAAGCATTGTATGAAGCAAGCTCCCCGAGCCTGGTATGTCCGCATTGACAGTTACCTGGTGAAGCCAAGAAGATGTGTCGATCCAAACCTCTACTTCAAAAGTGGTCCAAGGTATGATTTTGATTTTGGTTTTATATGTTGATGGTCTACTCTTGATAGGTAATGAGCCTCTGATGATCAAAGTAAGAGGGAGTTGGCTTTTGAAGCTCGAAATAATGAATCATGGCATGATGAATCGATTTCTGAAGTTTGGAAAAGAAAATCTATATCGTAAAGCTATTGAAGAGTTTTTGAAAAGTGGAAATACAAATCCTTGGACACTTCGATTGAATTTCAAGAAGTTGTGAAGAGATATTGTTGAACTTGACTTGGCAACCGACAATTGATTGTAGCATTGATGTTTCAACACCCGTTCGTATATACATATATGTTGTGCATAAAACCTAAGTGAATTCATGTCTGAGCGGCTTTATACACATCGGGTTGCTGCCAAGCACCCTTTGAGATATTTACATGGGATGATCAAATTTTGACCTGAGATATTCATCCTACGATATATGACTGCATGGATGTACTGATGTTGTTTGGGATCATTATTGATGAGTGCATTTGGGTGCTGCCTTAGTATGAGATCTGCCATGATATTTTGGATGAGAAGTCTGTAGCTTTAAGCACGACCGAGGTTGAGTACGATGTTGCTAGCATGGCTAGCTGTGAGGCAGGATGAAGAAGCTCTTTGGAGAGCTGTTTGAGCAAGTTTTGGATATGACAAGGATACATTACGATAATAATGAGTGGGATCCGATTGGCAGAGAATCCCGTATATAGTTGGAACTGAGATGCCTTCATTAAGACAATGAAGTTGTACGAAACAAGCTTAGGCTTGTGGTTGCTGCCTTCATGAGAGGGAGGATGAATATCGTATCCTTTTTGTGATATATATATATATATATTTTGTACTAATATAATATTTGATTTGATGTCCTCTATGAACAGGAAACTGTTGCCATTGAGACATGATGATTACCAAATATGAGCACGATGATATGTCTATGATCTACAAAGAGCAAGATTGATCGAGAACACTGAGTTAGTTCTTCCCCCCCTGTCTGAGCTCTAAGGGTGAGGAATTGAGATGGAGGGCTCCTGGGGTTGAGGGATCTTTGGACAATAGGGTCATAGATGTTGCTCCCCTATCTTGGTCTTTGCAGAGTATAGTCCAGTTGGCATCATACCCACAAGTTGGGCTTGTTGGGAATACTGCTCCTCGTCTGGTCAATGGCTTGAGAGTGTACTTGGGGGTGTACAACCCAAGCTGATTATGATGCAGGTGTTCTACCACATAATTCTTGAGGGTCATTGTTGGGAAGATCAACGGTGAATAGGATGGGTTGAGATGTGCTCCCCTATATCACTTATTGCTCAATATGGGGTTGAATATGTTTAGCTCCCCCATGAGGTTTCAGGTTGAGATATGTTTTCGGGTTGAGATTAAGCTCCCCGATGTTGTTCCAAATTGAGCTAGGCTCTCCGATGTTGATGTGGGTCATAGATTTGGCTCCCTGTTGATGTTTTCTGGGTAGTAGGATTGGGCTTCCCGCTAGCACTTATTCCGGATGGTAGCAGTGGCACCTCAATGAATAGAGGGTGGTAGATTGAGCTCTCCTACGATGTCAACTTCTTCTTCTTTTAGATTTGAGAATGTTCAACATATGGGCAGGGTCAATCAAGAGATAAGCAAGAATAAGCAAGAAATGAATTAAGATGAATAATGACGATATGTGATGATTGTTGAAGAATGTAACTAGGTTCGGTCTTTGTAAATTGTATTTGAGTCATAATGAAATATATTTATCAAAAGAAAGAAAAATAAATTATTATTATTATTATTATGACTTAGCATGCGTTTCATGCTTGGGTCATCATTTTATATGTCAAAGTTCCCATTGACGACTTCTAGGTTCTATATTGAGTCATTAGAGTCATTGTCCATTTTGTGAGACCCTTCTTGGGCTTTTGAATCATGTAATTTTTTTTTTTATTCAGTCAAATAAGTCATTTGTCACCTCCACACCAAGTCGGCCCTTACTTGATCAAGTCGGCTTACATCAGGGTAATTCAAGCTCCAGAAGAGGATATAAATAATGGTTGCTCGATTCATTTGGAAGAGCACACACACAAGTTCGATATCCAAGAGAAGAAAGCAGAAGAATAGGAAATTGCAGAAGAAATAGAAGGACATTTGCTGGAGAAGGAAATCGAAGTTTCTGGGTTGCCTCTCTCTCACACCTGTGAATTTACTAGGCTCTTTGTTGGAAGGTCGAAGTGCTGCATCAAGTTCAAGTTTCTGTCACTTCATCTAGGTTGAAATTTTGCTGCTGCTTCTAGGTCAAAGTGCTGTTGTTACTAGATTGAAGCTGCTAGTAGGTCAAAGTTGCTACTGGGTCGAAGTTGCTACTAGGTCAAAGTTTCTACTGCTGCTTCAAGATCGAAGTTCTGCTGTTGCAAGATCGAAGTTCTGGGTCGAAGTTGCTACTAGGTCAAAGTTTCTACTGCTGCTTCAAGATCAAAGTTCTGCTGTTGCAAGATCGAAGTTCTGGGTCGAAGTTGCTGCTAATGGGAAGGGCTGACTTGGTGATTCAAGGAAGTTTGTGTCTAGATCAAGGAGTCTTGGATCATCTCGTGAAAATATTAAAGGAAGAGTTGTTGACTGGGTTTTCCCCTAGATAGGGCTTTTTCCCTGGCTGTCCACCTACATCTGGTGTCTTTGATCTTCGTGTTATGATTTTGGTAATTTCTTGATGAACTAAGATAAAAGAAGACCACAAGAAAGTTAATAAGAACATAAGAATATCACAAGTAATTATCAACATAAAGAAAAGTTTCTGCCTTTTTGATTTTCCAACAATGATGAGATACTTGAGATTGTATATGATTTGATGATTTTGGAGTGTTAAAATTGGAAACTAGGGCCAAATTCCACTTTGGACAACTCATTTGATGGAGATGATGATTGCATTGAATTCCTCTTTTCGAGGGGACCAAAATCAACCTAAAGATCATTAAATTTGGACAAGGGAAAGTGTATTTTTTTTGAATTATAAGCCCACATGTGCATATTTGATTATGTCGACCCTAAAGCAAATTGGACACCCTTGGAAGGCTATAAATACAAGTGAACTCTACTTCATTTAGATATCATCATGGAGCATTCTTCTATTCTCTTCTTTGGTTTTGGCTCGCATAGGTTTGAGGCAGGTTCGTGGAAAGTGTTTGGCACAGGTCTGCGATTACAGGGTTTGAAGCTCGCACGTGTTTTCTAGGGTTTTGTTTCTCAGTCACATGCTTACCAAAGGACAGATTTGACTGGTCGTTGGCTTGCAGGCTCAAGGGAGCGACTGGAAGCTCCTAGTCGCTTGCATGCCCACTTCCTCCCTATGACTGGGACCTAAAGTTGCATTTTTCAGTTGACCGAAGTTTTCTCTAGTTGACTGTAGGTTTCGGTAGTTGACTGCAGACAGTGACAGTTGATTACATGCCTATGAAGCAGGGTTTTGAGTATTAGCATTGCTAAGTTCATTTCATGATTATTGTTTAGTTGATGTTGCTGGATAGTTGTATGGATGAAGATATGGATTATTGTACTCTCTTTCGCTGAATAATTTAATGACAATCTAATAAGAAGAATAATTTGAAAAGGTTTTCTCCATAATGGGCTTTGCCTTAGTCTTCGACTATTATGAAACCAGCTCACGAAAAGATAGAAAAGATAGATCAACACCTTAGAATTCAGCCTCTTCGAGGGGGCAACCTCCTTTACATTACACAAATGAACAATTCTTGGATGCTACAAATGACAAGACTTCCTTTCTATATATAGGAGTCTAAGGAGTCATAATATAATTAGAGCCGACATAACAATAATAATGTAAGGGCACAATAATAACAATAGTGGGCTTCTATGGGGCACAATAGTAACAATATGGGGACTACATGGGTACAACAATATAATAAGGGGGCTGTACTAATAACAATAAGGGGTTACACTAGTAGTATAGGGGCCTAACATGCCCCTCTCCTTCAAAAAGTGTTGTCCTCAACGCTTGAGTAGTTCTTGATGCTTCTGTAGAATATTCTTGTCCTCCCATGTGGAATCTTCAGTGGGTAAGTTCTTCCACTTGATGAGATACTTTGAAATTGATTGATTTCATAGCTGTCGGGTTCTTGTTTCTGTGACTGCTCCAGGTTCCAATATGATTTTTCCTTCCTCTTTAAGTTCTGGCAATATTGTTTGAATTGGGATCTTCTGCAACTTTTGAATGAGTGGCCACACTTATTCGTCCTTCTTCCATTCATCCTTTGCTTCGTTTATCCAATCTGGTTGGATAATGTTATGGAACCAGCGCACAAAAAGATAGAAAAGATAGATCAACGCCTTAGAATTCAGCTTATTCGAGGGGGCAACCTCCTTTACATTACACAAATGAACAATTCTTGGATGCTACAATTGACAAGACCTCCTTTCTATATATAGGAGTCTAAGGAGTCATAATATAATCAGAGCCGACATAACAATTATAATGTAAGGGCACAATAATAACAATAGTGGGCTTCTATGGGGGCACAATAGTAACAATATGGGGACTACATGGGTACAACAATATAATAAGTGGGTTGTACTAATAACAATAAGGGGTTGCACTAGTAGTATAGGGGCCTAACATCGGCCAATCCTGGTGTCTCTATGTGTGAATGCTTTTCTTCTAGTGTTCCTTTACGTTCTGCTGCATTGATGATGATGATATTGTTCTTTTTACATAGTTGCATCTTTTGCCGAATAATGATGTAAATTTGAATAATGTTATGATGTTATGGGGTGAATTTAATGTGTTAATGAGGAAATGCAGTTATCAAAGCAAAGAACAATATAGCCCTAAGAAAAACTAATAATTTATCCTCTGAAAATTTTGTAATGTCCCCATTTTATTTTTCTCCAAAGTACAGCTAGAGTGGATTTCCAGTGCAGGGGATGGCTAGGTCAGTGGAGTAGGTTTATGTCGTCAGGGGTTCCTATGGAGTTTTCATGGGGGCCCTATGGCATTCGCTTGACATATTCAACATCATGAGCAGTTCCGTACATCTTGGTTTTGGTTCCATGACTTTCTGATAATTACCGTAAAACGGCGTAATTATTGGCATAACTTAATTAATTATGCTCGAGGTGGCATTCCAGGGAGATTAATTGATGGAACACCTCAGTGTAATAGCTTGTTGGAACCGGAACGAGAAGATTTATAGGATGGGATGCTAAGAAGTGATTTCCAGTGGCCGAAGAGAGTATGGTAGGCGATTTACCATTTTCCTTAGTTAAAATGACTTTAAATAATTATTTAATTAAGGAAAAATAATTAATTAGAGGAAATGGGCCAAAAGTGACTTAAGTAAAATAAAATAAAATAAAAGGGGTCACTTAAGATAAAGTCAATGAAGGAGCTTCTAGAATAATAATAAAATGATAAAACAAGATGTTTCTATAGGCTTGGAGATCTATCCATCAGATCTATAAAAAGAGGAGGAGAAGGTCATTTGGGATATTTTGGATTTGATATTGTTTCTTGTATGAGAGGTTGAGAACTTGGTTCTCTACTCCATTGGTAGCCCCAGGATGGAAACCCTTGGGTGATTCAGTGAGATTGGGCGAGCACCCATCTCCCCTTGGTGGATTCATTCAGAATCCACAGGTGTAGTGATTGATTTCCTGTTTCAGTTTGGAGGCCGACATTAGCATTATTATCTTGGAGGGCCATTCCCAGCTATTGTATTGGCATCTATTTCTATATAATAAAGCTGGATTTTGTTGTTGCATTTCTCATTGTTCTTCATGTTGTGATCCTTTAATGAGATTTTCATGCAATTTGTGGGTTTATTGTTTCTGTCAAATTTCTGGTATTTGGGTTTTTACATGGCAATCTTCTGTTAAGTGCATGATAATTTTGTGTGAAGGGTTTGTTCCAAATTTTCTTCATTTGGGACATTACAAATTTTGAAAGGTGAATTTTAAAGAAAAGTGGTGGATTTCTCCTCATCCCATAGACGAAGCACTGACCTTGAGAAGATTGATTTTGACCTTTTTCACATAGGAAGAACTAAATGGGATGTAAATTGTATCTACTTTGAAGGTGATCCCATAGATGATACTAATATTGAGGTTGAAGATGTTAATTTTCCACTGTTCTATGCTTAGTACAATCCCTTAGCCCAATCTTATCTTCAATTAGCAATTAAATTTAATCTTCCAATGATAATAGCAATTGTAGATAGAACATTGAATGCAATGTACAATAGAAGACAATCAAGAGCAATGACAAGAGACACTAGATTTAGTCAAAGACCAGGGAAAAACCCCTTAAGGGGGAAAACCCTTTCAAATTCTTCTTCTATTAGATTGTCATCAAATGTTCAACAAAGAGATTACAATGTTCCAATTCATCAATCAAGAGTTAAAGTCAAACCTTTGACTATCCAAAAAAACCAATGAATCAATATCCAAAAGGATGAGCCCAATAGTCAAATTTGGTGAACAAGTCAAATATGAAAATTTGGTCAAAGTCAACAACAGTAGCAATTCCAAATGCTCAACGGTCAACGGTCAACAGGCCTCCATAGGAGCTTGATCAACTGTCAAAAAATGCGGCCTTGAATTCTGGTCAAAGTGCAGTCAAAACGGTCCTCCAAATTTGGTCAAAATCGAAGTCAAAGTCTGCTGAGACCCTAGTTGCAAATCTATAGTCAACTAAAGTACCCAGAGAAGTTCGTCCTCCTTGCCAAAGAATTTGGCCTCCAAAACAGATGCAAAATCTCAAGTCAAACCAATCCCAAACTCCAAAAAGTCAACATTGGTCAAAGACAAAATTCAACCCAATTAGAAATCTTCTCTCTCCTCCTCGCACGTGTGAAAGAGACATGCAATTTTCAGAAGTCGTCAAACCTCCAAGGGAAGAAGAAGATGTGTGATGATGATTTCCAAATGAGGTGACATTGAGGTGTATTTATATGCTTCTTTGGAGACCCAATATGTCCTTTAGGCCAACTTGTAATTTTGTGTACTTGTGGGTTTTCTATTAAAAAAATATTTTCTTTGACCAAATTAAATTCTTCCAAGGGCAAAGAGGGTCTTCTTTGGATGAGGAAGGCTGTCCAAAGGAGGGAATTTATCCCTGAGCTGCCAAATTAACAAAAGAGGTGGTTAATAAACTTGGATGTGTTGAGGAAGTTGACCTAGATGCTTTTGGTCCAAGTCTTGAGAAATGTGAAATAAGCCATTTCCTTTTTCATGAAATGGTTGAGTGTCAAAGCTTTGACGAGGAATTTGAGCATTCCTTGTCTTTTGAAAGTTTAACATGGACCCTTGAATGCCCTTATCATGTTGTCCATCCTTGACTTGTGAGAACGACCTTCAATTTCCTTCACATTTGACTTGTTCTTTTTCTTTGCCGCTAGTTTAGAGTGACTTGAAATTGCGACAACTTCCATTCAAATCGCAGTTGAAGTCGCCTTCACAACATTTGTTCCTTGATAATTTTACGCGTGAAGTCAATAGGATGACCTACTCTTGTAATTATATTAGCCCTATTAACATTTGGATGGAAGAGGTTTGTGGAGGAATAAATCAATTTTGACATAGTTTGGGCTTTATACTTAATGATCACACTTTCATCCTAGTTCCAAACATAAAGATGACCACCATTCCCCTTGATGTCCACATAATCTTTAATGGATCCTTGTTTTGGTTGATAACAAAACACAAGGGAAGATGCTCCATCATGGATGAATTTCTTGGGTGGATGCATTGGCTTTTTCACTTCACCTAGCAGTCACGTCTTCTAGTTAGCTAATAGGATAGGAATGAATAAGCTCTCTGGGCAGGTACTTTAGTCTTGTGTGATTTATTTAGATTAATTTCTCATTTATTTTCATGTACTTTCATTTCCTAGTTTAGTTGTCACCTGTTTCAACATTTACTTTATATCATTTCCTTTCAACATGGTCTTTTCTAGTAGTCTCCAAGGATGGAAGATTCACCTATTGGCTCTCATGTCTCCAAATTTAGTTGCTGCATGTTACAGGTTTATTGACTCCATGGCCCAATGAGTAAGGACTTCTCGTTTGTGAAAGGAGGAGAATTTGGAGTTCTCATACACTCTTGTGCGAAAGCGCATGTCCCCTAGTTGGAGCCAAATGTTGCACTTCAGGCAACCCCAAAGATACACACTTGGTTAGTGTGATTTATTATTGCTTGGGCGAGACTTTCTTATCAGTTTGGACCTGCTATTCTCCATTTATTAGTTACATTCTTATGCTCATTAGTCATTCACAGTAGTGCATTACTTCCCATGCCCTTGATCTCAGATGTGCTAGATGATATCTCATGCTACTTCAATTATTGGTTGGTATGGTTTCATTTCTTAAGTTCTTGATCTAAACATGATGCTAGGGTTTCATATCATTGTGTAGATGCCAACATTAGACAGATGTTTTATTGCTTTTAACTTATTAAAGATGTTACCTTGTTACTATTTCGAACTACCTGAGAAATAATTACTTTTGATAAGTGTGCCACTAAGCTAACCCAATAGGTACTACTGAGAAAGCAAGGTGGGTAGCATGGACATATCCCTTCCATACTTTAACATTTTCCATTAAACACTTTCCACTTTCCATCCCATCCATAAGAGACGTGTTTTAGCATTTGTAAATAACATCAGGATTTGTTGTTAACCCACTAAAATTGTGGTTTGGGACTTATACAAGTAGGGAAAACTTGTCACTTCAGGAGGCTACTAATTGAGCTTGAGGCTCGTCTTGTTGGAGGTCTAGTTTACCCTTGATGGTACCCATTCGAGTAGTATCACATTAGATAGAACTGAACATAGACATCACTTCCACGTACCTTGAGTATATCGAAAGTCACCCTAGGAAAAAATGCCAAAACCAACCATTCGCCCACTTGACTATTATAGTGCACCAAAAATAGCATTTGGGAAGATTACTCTCTTGTATTGGCCTCATGTCAGTATATTTGAGGGCTATAGCACCAAACAAACTTGTTTTGTAAGCCATTTCTTGCTCAGGAAAACATACTGATGACTTGCATCACTCAAACAAACATTTACTCTAATCATGGAATTGGTTGAAAGTATTTGTTATTTGTGCTACCATTTCATTTGATTGAGGCATATAGTTGATGTTTGCATGAAAGAATCAACAAACAAATTATCATCATGCCACAACCTTAGGGAAACATGAACATCTAATCTAAGTCATATCATCACTCATACCCAACGACAAAATTAGAACTAAAATGAAACATAGGGAACCCCCCTAGGTTAGGAAAAGCACAAGTCCAAAACCTAGAAGTGAGGGGCAAGGCTGTCGAGGTGATAATGGGTGGCTTGCTTGTTAAGGTTCTCCCCCTAGTGAGGTTGGGACTTTTTCTCTATGGAGAATAAGAGCGATAATAGTTACAACTAAACTAATAAAATATACTATTTTTAAATGAAGTCATGTTTTGTATATTATATATTCTTTGTATTCCCTCTACTTTTTTATGGCGAATATTTATTATCTTTGTAATTTCTATATAACACACTCATGTGAGTGTTGTAAAGCTGGGGCATATGATGCCCTGTACATTTACTGCCCACATTTTGAACCATTTATACCAGCTGGAACTATGAGGTCTTGTGGGTTGCTTCTGTGCAAGCGTAACTCCTTTCCCTTTGTATTACGTACTTAGTTCCATTTTGTGTAACTATCATATGTATCCTAGCTAGATATTTCAGCTTCAATACATGTTTTTTGGACGATAGCAACAAGAGCCAATATGCCAGGTTCTATGCATTTGTCCTTTTTGAAATCTTGACCATTTTCATTCCTCTTGTTGATATATGTATAGTATATACTCTTTTATCTGCATTCTAACACTTATAGATTCCAAAGCACGAAAGAACACATCAAGTCCTGAAGAATGTTATCATTGTTATGTATTCAAATTTCTAGTTAAACAGATTATTACGTTGCATTTATATGATTTTCTTCAAATATCTCTTTACATCAATAGGCCATACCATCTCTTAGAATATGCAATTGCTAAAATTTTGTCTTAAATGGTGGCCTGTCAGGTGTATGAGCTCTGCAAAGAGGGAATTACACTAAGGTTTTTGCCTGATCCTCATCAGGTCAAGAATGCTCTTCAGGTCAGTAAAGGTGAACTTTGTTTTCAGGAAGAAGAGTTGAAAATAAAGAGAATTCAGGAATAGAATCTGAATTTAGGTGGTCATGTTATCCTTTTTATTTTTTTATTGTATTATACTTGAAACATTAATGAAAAGAAAAAGGGCTGAGTGGTTTTGAACCTTAAGATAAGATAAAGATAAGATGATTATATTAATGTCCGATGCATGACCACAAAAGTAGGTCAATGGGATTGAAGAGTATGAGTATGAATACAATGTAGGAGTACAAGTACAACTAGAAATGCCGAAAACGATTAAAAAAAAGAAACATACCTAAGTATAACATCAGAATATATGTATAAAATTGTGACTACAAAGGTACAGTGATATAAAACAATAAGTGAGTTTGGATCAATGTTGCTTGGGAGCGGGAGCGGGAGCGGGAGTGGTGAGTGGGAGCGAAAACGGGAGCGGGAGCGACCATTTTCAAAAGCTCCCAGTTTGGGAGCAAATCCGGGAGCGATTTTTTAAAAATATATAGATATTTTATATTTTAGTTTTTGATACATATATGTCAACAAAAACATGTAGAATGATGAATTAGACATAAAAAACATAAAAAAACATAGATTGATCATTGAACCATATCACATCAATCATCTAGAAATTATAATCGTCATCAACCACGTCCACAAGTTGGTAAAATACATATTACAACTGCAACATATTGAGTCTCGTGAATCATGATTCATCAAATTCAATCTTAAAGTTTCAACTTCAAGCTTTCAAAATTGAAAATTCAATAACATTTATCATCATTGATCACCAAAGTTGTACTTGTAAACTAAGTAATTAAGTTTAACCATTACAAGAAGTAATATCTTAGATATTTTTAAGTCCTAACTTCTAACTGTTAACATGATATGAAATGTTATAAATTTATAAAATGAAACATGAATAATGAAATGAAATGAAACAACTTTAGTCTTTCACGAAGCATCATATTCATAATTCACAATCATTAGCAATGAGTTATAATTGCCAAGGCCCAACTTCAAACTTCAAATTTTCATTGTCATAGTGATATATTGTTTACAAAAAATATCATTATGATATGAAAGAGTCAAGAGTCAAGAGTCAAGGACTCAAAACTCAACAGTTATGAAAACTAAAGTCTAATAGAAACTAAAAAAGACAAGTAAACTGTAAATCTACATGTGGCCCTTGCCACGAGAGTCTCCAGGAGTATGAGCAGGTCGTGGTGGTCTTCTAGGAGTCTCCCGCACAGACCGACGACTAGAACTAGAACCTCCACGTGAGGGTGTAGATGGAGGTGGCGACAACAAAGGAACAAGACTCGGACCTCGAGCACTGCTACTGGATGGTGGAGGTGGAGGTGGCATGGCTGCTGCAGCTGCTTCATCTTCATCCCTTACAAGTTCCTCTTCCAGTTCTTCAAGATGTACAATGCCATCCTCCAAATTGTCATCCTCTGGGTGATTGTCCCAAATTTTATATGTGGGATCCTCATAAGCCCGATCACAGTAATGACTCAACAACCTCAAGTTGTAGTGCACATAAACCAAGCTTTCTGCTCGATTTTCATTGAGTCTGTTTCTTTTCATATTATGTATGTAGCTGTAGGTGCTCCAACACCTCTCTGCAGATGAAGTATTTACAACATGTGAAAGAACCTTTTTTGCCAATTTTGGCAAAAGTCCCTGGCTGCCATATGTTTCCCACCATGTGAGAGCATCAAATCTATCTCTGTCGTCCATTGCATGGAAGTTACCATACAAACCAGTGCCACTGAAGTATCTGCCTATTTCAAGGCGCACAGCTGCACATTCCTCCCTGTCAGGTACCAACTTTTCTATTGCTTCCAAATATCCTCTAGTTACCTCTGCATCTAAATGGGGTTTGGTCCTAACCCCACCCCCTGGTGCAGGTTGGCCCAACCAAGATGTAGAGTAGTATTTTGGCGTAAGGATATACGCCACGCAATGTAGTGGAAGATTAAGTCTATTCCACCGTTCACACACACAATCGTGAATCAGATTGTACAAGTCGGGATCTCTGTTATGAACAATATCTTTTATTCCCCCCAACATGGTATCCATCTGCTCATACACCTCGCCAATCACTGGTTTGTCTGTATCTGCAAATCGAATCATGTGATAAATGGGTTTGGTGAAATCCAATACTTGCCTCACACTTGTCCAAAACTGACAATCAAGAGCGGCCTCCTCCACCAGTTCAAAACCTCGCCTGTCAGCTGCATTTGTAGCCCTTTCCTTTAATACCTGGCAATGTGGACTTGATACCATGCTAGCCAATGACTCTCTTACCTTCAAAAGGCGCTTGAAGGTGAGGTAATAGCTACCAAATTTGGTCTTCGCAATCCTCAACAACTCCAATCTCGAGTGACTGCAGAAAAGGCCATGGGTATTGGTATGATTTGTAATAAATTTTATTATTTGTTTGCCTTTCTTGTACAAATCACCAATCCATTGGTATTGTGCATTTTTGTTTTTGACAACATCATGCATCAGAAGGTTCAATGTGTGAACCAAACAGGCAGACCAAAATATGTTGGGGTATTTATCCTCAAGAATTGCTCCCGCTGCCTTACAATTAGGAGCATTATTAGTGATGACTTGGATGACATTGTATGGCCCAATACGGTCAATTGTTTCAAGTAATGCTTCTGCAATGTTGATGGCGGTCCTGAACTTGTCTGAGTAATCATGTGCAATTAGAAAGATGGGACCACTAACAGACACAGCAAGAACACTTATCAATGGCTTGCCTTTTACATTTGTCCATCCATCAGATACAATGGACACCCCATGGTCAGTCCAAGAACTTGTCATTCTATTCAAAGAATGTGATATTTTTGCTTTTTCATGATCAAGGCCAACGGTTCTTGCCTTGTCATACCCAGGTCTTGTATCCTTTAGGGGCATCATTTATGGCAGAAACCATTTCGTGCCAATAAGGTGAACGAAGAACATTGAATGGTATCCCACATGCATAGAGAAACCTGTAAACCTTTGAATCCACATCATTCCTACACCCCTCATCAAGGAAATCTGATATGGTTCTACACCTTAAAGATGATGACCCTGTGCCTCCATATCCACTGCCTTGGGAGGATGCTAAAGGAGTTCTTTGTGATTGTGAGCTTGGTTCAAAGAAACCCCTTGATTTTTTTGATTTGTATTGGGCTTCCTCCTCTTCCCTTGTGTATTTGGCTCTATCCGTTGCTGACACTGCTGGACAAGTTTTGATTCCTATTTATTTGTCTCCATCCTATGGCCTTTTCCCGCAGAGGTGTCTTCTAGCACGGGTGTATGAACTTGTGTATCATTGTTGCAATGGGGGCAATGAAATTTAGTGGTTCCACCCCCTCTCTGTTTCAGCCCTGTTAACATATTTCCACAATGGGGTTTGGTCTTGTTTAGTTTTTTGAGGGTCATGTTCACCCTCCTCCAGCTCCTCCTCACTGGGGTTTTCATCAATTCGACTTTCTCCAGCTTCTTCATCCCCCTCTTCAGTTTGGCCCCTCCGTTTCCTACTCTCCAGCACCATAATAACCATAAAAGGGACCAAGAAGAGGAAAATGCCAAGAAATATAGCCAGGTCCATGGTGTTTGATGTTTGTAGGGTTTTGAATCTGCAAATTAATTTAATTTATTGGGATTAATTAATTTAATTTAAATTCATGATTTTAAAACTAAATAAACTAAATTACTACCTAACTAAATTAAACTAACTAAACTAACTAAATTACTAAGTTACTTACCTCTTTGCAGGCTTGCTCCTCGCTCCTCGGCGCTTGCTCCTCACTTCTCCTTGCTCCTTTGCTCTTGCTCTCCAAGAAACTCAACTCAATGAAGTGATAATGAATTTTTTTTAGGCCCATTGGGCTTTTAAAACATTTTATTTTTTATTTTTTATTTATTTATTTATTTATTTTTCTTTTCTTTTCCGGTCCGCAGAATATTATTTTTATTTTATTTTATTTTTTTATTTTTATTTTTTTATATTTTTTATATTTTTTTATTTTATTTTATTTTATTTTTTTTTTTGCCGGATCGCTCCCGGCGCCGCCCGAAACGCTCCCGGAGCGATTTTTTAATGTTCAGGAGCGATCGGGAGCGATCGCTCCCGGGCTTAAAATTTCGCTCCGGGAGCGACGGAGCGATCGCTCCTGGGCTTAAAATTTCGCTCCGGGAGCGACGGAGCGATCCCTCCCTACAGCGATCCGGAAAATGGCAGGGAGTGGAAATTTTTTTCGGGAGCGATTTTGGAAGCATGCTCCTGAGGCGCTCCGGAGCCGCTCCCGCTAGAGCGCGATTCGGGAGCAGGTTCGGGGGGGGGGGGGGGGGGGGGGGGCGCTCCCCCGCAACTTTGGTTTGGACAACTCAAGAACCTATTGTGAGAGAGATAGAGATAGGATGATGAAGCTAATAATATCAAGGTCTCTTACGTCTGATGGTTAAGGGGGGGGGGTTGCAAAAAGGGCATTGGCTTGCTGTTGGAGTCCTCTAGAACCTTTGGTGGTCCAACTACATGATCTTGTGGGGAATTTACATTTGAGGGATACTCCTAGCATATGAGGTTGAAAGAAGGAAACTCCAAATGGATCTCTGGCTAATCCTTTGAGTTTGGAGGTAGTGTGGCGGGTGAGAGGTGCTCTACTCTGAATTTGTTTAGAGTTGATCTCTCTAATGCTTTGAGTAACCATGGCCTGATGTATGATTGGTACTGCCAAATCAATCTCGATAATATTGATTGGCCATGGTCCTCACCATTCTATTGTTTGGTGCATTTTGGAGCTTTGCTTGCTGTTTGTTGCTCTGATTTGATTGATTAGCAAGGAAGTATGAGGTGATTGGTCTAGTCATCCCAGGTTGGGGCATGGCATGCAAGAGCTAAGACCAGTGGTAGAAGATCTCCTTGATGAAGAGGGATAAGCATCTCTAGTCTTGGTATGGAAGAAAGTAGAGAGGGGGCCCTCCAAGTTCCTATAGAGGTAGTGATAACATCCTATGATCTCATAGTATAGGCCCTAAGGGTCACCGAAAAATAAGGTGCATCTCTATGTCTGGCTCCTAAACGTGGCACACTTGGCAAATCCTATTAGATCACGATATATTGTGAATTATCTATATCCGAATTCAATGGGAGTTGACCCAAAGTTGTCCTAAAGGGATCTTGAGTGAGTGCAACCAATCCTTGAATATATAAGGGGGGTGGACAATGATGCTATTTTGCAGTTCCAAAAAGTGCTCTAGTTAGAAGGACGTCTTCGAGCCCAAGCTCGTCGAAGGTGAGGTCCAGGTGACTTGAATGTATAATATATAGACATCCTCACTAATAGCCTGATTCCATACCTGTCTAGTTGGCAAGAGATGGTTCGACATATCAAGGGAGGATCTAAATGGGGGAAGGCTCTCTAGGGAGATAGTAATCGACTGGAGAAGTCGAGATGCCTTTGAGAACCAACCTCATATGAAATAAATTCAGAGGAAGTGAATTTGGATCTTGACAAGACATAAATAACATTATTTATTTGACGATTCAAGAAACATGCTATGAGGGGCTACATTGCATGGTACATTCTTCTTTCATCTTAGAAGCTAGGTCTTAGGCGTATCTATTACATAAAGTTGCCTTGGGCTTGCACCTAGTCTCATCTCTTTTTGGTCTTATGCCATTTGGGTGGGGTTGACTACAACTAGAATGGTGTTGATGATTGTAGCTCATACGAAAACTTCTACATAGGTTTTGTGTCAAACATGCATAAGTCATTTGAAGTCCTTTCTATTTTGTAATTCACTTTATTAATGTAAATTGTTAAAGTGAAGAGCCTTTTAGTTTTAAGTTATGAAAAGTCTAATAAAGTGTAATTTATTACACTAGTGATTTAGATGAATCTAAACCGTTGATCTCGAGTGACTTTGGGATTGGATTTCAGCCATTGATCTTAGTGAGTGATTAGGGTTTTGGAGATTTAGTCATCAAGTCAAAAGTGTAAAGCAAGGCAAAGTAGAAGGGCAATGGAATAGTGAAAAATACAGTGACTCAGTTGCATAAGATAATGGAGAATTTTGCTAATTGTGCAAAGCAGGGAAGAAGGGAAACAGGTTTGTAGAAAGGAAATTGACTTCAACAATTTGTGGAGGCCATATGATCCAATAGTGGAGAGGGTTGTACGAATTGGGTGCAACAACAACAATAGCAAAAGTCGACCCAACAAATTTGGCGAGCAGAACTCTACAAGGAAAATTTTAAGGATGGATACTTATCTGAAAGTTTAGAAACCTTGGCGAATCTTTTTAATCATTAATATACAAACTATAAAAATTTTGGCGATATTTTTAGAAAATTATTTGAGTTTCTTATGATTTTATATAGTCCCTATAAAATTTTGGCGATTTTTAAGATACAATAGTTTTATAGTATAAAATTTGGGCGGGTACTTTTTAGAAAAAATGGAAATTGGCAAATCTTATTTTAGAAAAAGCATAGAAAATTAGCCCACCTGCGAATATTAACCCCTAACATTTTCCCTAGAACTCGATTGGATGATCCAACAATCGACTCAACTCCACAATTTCTAGGAGGAGGCTATAAGATTTAGATCAGTAGGAGGGCATATGAGGGAGTTGTACAGGGCCGTCTGACGACCACTTTTTTGTTGTGGGTTTTCTTTCTTAGTGGGTGAGTTTTCCCAGTGTGGGAAGCCTTGTATGTTTCAAAGATTTTAATGAGGATTTGATTTGAAGGGCAAAAAAATTAGTCCTGTATTTGGAAATCTATTCTGCTTCCTCTAATTTATTTTTAAAATAATAGTGTGATAATTCTATGGTCTAAAATTTGCTGTTTAAAAATTAAATTTCAGCAAGTAATTTTACTTGAGATCATAAGGAGGTTATTCACCTAGGATTTGGAGAATATTTTAACATGGTATTAGAGTTGGGTCTTTGATTGAAGCTTCTAGGTATTTATAGTAGTAGATCTATTAGATTTGGAAACCAATAGTTATTTTTTACTTGGTTATTGAATGACTAAGCACATTTGCAGGGTAGTTTGTTTTGATCTGGAAGATGGCAACAACAAGTCTTATATTTGAGGATAGATTGAATGGAACCTTAAATTTCTTGTCATGGGATGTGTCACTGCTCAAAACTAGCAGGGGAACTAATAGGGATCCCTAAAGGGGCAAATGCTAGACCAAGGGCAACAAATGGAGACTTAGCCCACTGTCACCTCAGCTAAGGCTCCCTACTATTTACAGAGTTTCACCGATGGGAGGAGACCTGGTATATATGGAGTCACAAATGACAGATAAATCAATATTTGGATATAAAGTGACCCAAGTAATCCCTTTCCAGAAGAGGTTCAAGAATGAAGCTAATTTTCCATGCTTTTTCCAAAAAAAGATTCGTTAATTTCCATTTTTTTTTAAAAAATTATTCACCCAAATTTTATAGTATAAAATTGTTTTACCTTAAAAATTGCCAAAATTTTAAATAGAGGCTATATAAAATTATTAGAAATTTGAATACTTTTATAAAAACATTGCCAAACATTTTACAAATTGCATATTATATACTAGTAAGATTTGCCAAAGTTTCTAAACTTTGAAATACATTTCCGTCCTTAAAAGTTTCCTTGGAGAAGGGTGTGGGGATTTGAGGGCTAGGTTTATGGGATATGACTTGTGAATTAGTTTCTAAATCCTTATTGAAATTGGTATCCTAGGTGGTTCTTGAAGAATTGTCTTTTCAAAGGAGCGGGACCACACGGGACCAGGTGGGCCCAACCTAGGTCAAGAGGCAAGGATTTAGCAACCAATGATGTTCTTAACCTAGACAAGGAGGGGGAAAGGATCAAAGAAATAATTTTCACTTAAAGGTGTAGACTTGATCCTATGAGGCACTAGCCTTGGGGATACTAGGGCAAAGTTTGATCTCGGAGCTAGGGCTTGGCTTTTCTCACAACTCCATTGTCGGAATGGCTTCAAAATTGGAGGAGGCCTTGAGGAGACACCAACGCAGGAGAGGCTAGGAGATCAAACTTTTTGGAGGGCTATTTTGTCGGGAAAATGATGCCCTAGGTGACCCAACTTGGCTAGACCTAGGAAAAGGTGAAAAAGAATTGATTTTTGGGTGACCACCTCTTGGTAGATCATTGCCTTAGCCTTGGGAGAATGGAGTCTATGATAAATATGAATGAGGACCTTGTTTCTTAGTCAAGGAGGCCTTAAGACTACCTCGCTAGCCTTCTAGGGCAAAGGGAAGTAACCTTACAGCTTTTATACTTCGACTTGCAAAAGGTGATGGCTTATCAAGATGAATTCATTGATAGAATTATCCCTAGGAAATTTCATTCAAATTACATGGCCCATACATTAAGAGATGCTATATAGAGACAAAATTCCACAATTTAAGATGTAAATGCATGCAACAGTTAGCCCTAAAAATAGCAAAAATCTCAATCCAATGTATATGACAAACTAAGACAAGAATAGCATTCAAAAGCATGTACTTACATGTAACAGAACATATCCAACCATCCACAATTTGACAATAGAGAAGCTCCAAGATAAGATAAACCAAATCCAAACATCAAAATTCATCCATAAAGCTCCAATTCATCCTCCAAGAAAAAGTGCGAAATTCTCAAGAGAGAGAAGAGATCCAATCCAAAGTGATGATCAACAAATGAACTCATCTCACTTATATTTATACACTAATGAGGAGTTTGAATTAGTCTCCTTGGCCTACATAAGCCCCAAAAATAAAATAATGTGCTAATAATCTAACTTTTGGTGACAAGCCCACCAAACTAGCTCACAAATGAAAGAATAAGCCTCTTAAGAGGTCAGGTTATGAATAATACATGTCGTAGGGCCCTCCAAGAGGCCTTATGAGGTCTATAGGTGCCATAATGAAGAGTAGGACCGTCAAAAGTGATGGACAAGGGGTTGGCCCCTTGTTCTCCAAACAATAAACCTGTGGTGCTCCTAGTGGGTGTGGGGGCACAATAATAACCTCATGGGTCTCCAAATGAGTCGAAGATGCATGTAGATCATCTGCAAGGGCTTTGATGATGGCGTAGGTGATGCCACATCATCCTACAAGTCCTGGGTCAGCTGCCAAGTATATTTTACATTTGTGGGGTCAACTGGGCAAAGGTGAACTAGGCGCATCTTCCTCGTCGAATAGGTGAATCTCGAGCAATCTTTGAACATCCTCGAGGGTCCATGGAGTACTGTCTATTCTGTGGAGGCCCATGGCTCTCAACACACACCGTACGTGTGCTAATGTATCTCTCTGGAGGATTAGGACCTCGTATAGGGAGACTCCGTATAGGGAGCACAGGTCTCAGGAGATTTTGGAAATGATTCATTTGGATGTTTATGGACGAACATCGGTAGCATCAATACAAGGAAGCATGTATTATGTCTCGTTATTGATGATTACTCTCGTAAGACATGGATCTATTTCTTGAAAATAAATTATGAAGTCTTCATTATGTTTTAGGAGTTTAAGGCTGTTGTGGAGAGCCAAACAGGAAAAAAGATCAAGATGCTGAGGTCAGATAATGGGGTTGAGTATGCCTGTAATGACTTCAAGGGTTTTTGTAGGAAGGGAGGAATTAAGAGAGAGTTAACAGTATCATACAACCTACAGTAGAATGGGGTTGTAAAGGGGAAGAATCGATCTATCATAGGGGTTGTTAAGGCCATAATCCATGATCATGGTTTTCCCATGTTTCTTTAGGTAGAGGCATGTGATACAACAATCTACATCCAAAACAAGAGTCATCACAGGGTCTTGGAGGACAAGAAACCAGAGGAGGCATTCACTACTGTGCAACCAGAGGTGAGCCATTTTCACCTCTTTGTTTGTCTAGTATACATACATGTATGTTGTACCTATAGATAAAATGACTAAATTAGAGCCGTCTTGTATAAAGGGTTTGTTTATGGGATATAGTGAGAGTTAAGAACTCCAAGGCTTACAGGATTTTTATTCTAGCACAAAGGAAAACAATGGTGATCAGGGATGTGAAGTTTGAGGAGGGTGCGCACTTGGCAAGAATGTCAAGGTTGCTTTCCCAAGTAGTGAGCACAGGTCTCAGGAGATTTTGGAATTGATTCATTTGGATGTTTATGGACCAATGTCAGTGGCATCAATATAGGGAGGCATGTATTATGTCTCTTTATTGATGATTATTCTCGTAAGACATGGATCTATTTCTTGAAGATAAATTATGAAGTCTTCATCAGGTTTTAGGAGTTTAAGGCTATTGTGGAGAGCCAAATAGGAAAAATGATCAAGATGTCGAGGTCAGATAATGGGGTTGAGTATGCCTGTAATGACTTCAATGGTTTTTGTAGGAAGGGAGGAATTAAGAGAGAGTTGACAATATTATACAATCCACAGTAGAATGGGGTTATAGAGGGGAAGAATCGATCTATCATAGGGCTTGTTAAGGCCATGATCCATGATCATGGTTTGTACATGTTTCTTTGGGTAGAGGCATGTGATACAACAATCCACATCTAGAACAAGAGTCATCACAGAGTCTTGGAGGACAAGACACCAGAGGAGGCATTCACTAATGCGAAGCCATAGGTGAGCCATTTTCACAATTTTGGTTGTCTAGTATACACACATGTACCTATAGATAAAATGACTAAATTGGAGCCCTCTTGTATGAAGGGTTTGTTTGTGGGATATAGTGAGAGTCAAGGATTACAAGGCTTACAAGATTTTTATTCTAGTACAGAGGAAAACAATGGTGATTAGGGATGTGAAGTTTGAGGATGACTTTGCATCCATGAAGTCACATGAGCTCATTCCAGTGGCAAAGGACAAGGAGTAGGAGGCTTCGAACTTCGAAGGTTGAGACTAGTTCGTCCATGACACTAGTGGCTTCCAGTTTAAGTAGTCAACCTTCAGGTGAGGAGGAGGAGACATTAGCTTCTTCCAGTTCTGTCACGATACCTTGATGGTTCAGATAGACATTGAGGGATTCTTAGGAGTATGTTGAGGCTCCTAGGAACACATTTAGGGAGAACATGCCTTCGAAGAAGTTTTTGACTTATATGGTGCTAATGAGTAGCATCATTGAATCTGAGCCTTTTACTTCTTAAGAGGAATTAGACCAATAGGTGTGGTGGGATGCTATGGTTGTGTACAACTCCATCATGAAGAATGATGTGTGGGACATTGTGCCAAGACTGGAGGGGAAGTTAGTGGTGAGTTCCATATGTCTCTTCCAAATCAAACATGCTGCAGATGGTAGCAATGAGAAATTCAAGTCAAGGTTTGTGGCAAGAGAGTTTTCCCAGAAAGAGTGAGTGGGCTATAAGGAGATGTTTGCTCTAGTTGCTAGGTACAATTCTATTAGAGTTGTGATGTCTATTGTCTTAGTCATTGGATGGAGGATACATCAGATGGATGTGAACATGACATTCCTAAATGGGGTCATTGAGGAAGAGGTGTACATAGAGAAACCTCAGGGCTTTCAGGTACATGGGAAGGACTCTCATGTGTGTAGGCTTAAGAATGCTTTGTATGAACTCGAGCGAGCATGGTATTCCAGGATTGATGGATATTTGTTGAGCTTGGGCTTTGTTGCCTCAAAATATAGCACATCTTGTGAGGATAGCTCATAAGACAAGAGCTAGACCAAGGGACAACAATATGAGGTGTGGCCCACTTTCACCATAGCCACTACCTCCTACTCTTTTGTGGATTTTTCCACTAGGGAGGCTTCCCTTTATTAGGTCACCTAAAGGATCAATCAAGTACAAGCAATAAGGTGATAAAATAGGCTTAAGGAGGACAACTCTACCTAAGAAAAAGGCATAGCTAGCACAACAGAGCAATTCACATCCTCCAATATGCCTAATTAGGGCACAACATGATCTAGGGCTTGAGAAATAGCAAGCAAAAAGAATCAACCTAGGGTCACAAGGCCAAGAAAAGGATTCTAATAGATGAATATATTTAATATATGAAACAAGAAGCTTTCAATAAGCCCCAAGTTTAAGCCTACGACAAACTAGGGCTTTTCTAGGGCAAAATCTACTTAGGGCATAGGACTTTAGCCCTAACATAGATGGATTACCCAATAAAAGGAGTTGATTTTGAGGCAATCACTTTTCCTTCAAGTGTTGAATCCTTCCAAAGGCCAACAACTTCAACCTTAGTTGAGATTTGTGCCATAGCCCTAGCTAGCAACTTATCCTTGAGGGGTCAAAATCAAATTTAAGGAGAGAAAATGAGATTTTGGTGTAAGTTTTATGGATGACCAACAAAGTGACCAAGGCCAATGCCTTGTCCTTGGGTGATGGAGTCTATGGGAATGTAAAATTTTCTAGATCTTGGCAAGGAGTAAGGGAATAATGAAACCCTAGATTTCAAAACCCTAACTATCACTTTTGTGAGGGAGCAAAGTCAATGGGGAGAGCTAGTTGAAAGATTCACCCATGGGATTGTCATTCACATTCTATAAGTGAGTAATGCATGCAATACTATCATCTAGAATCCATGGAATGCTTTTCAACAATAATTAGCATAATATAAACCCTAGATAATTAACCATTCCATACATTAGACACAAAAAGAAAAGATTTATCAAATCCAAGGTACACTTACAAGATATAATGCATGAACAAAGCCTTTATTGCTCCAAAATGACATCTCCAAAGCCAAAGAAATAGCTCCAATAGCAAAAATCCACCATAGATCACATCTCCACAAGATACAAGTCATAATTCATCTAGGCCAAATTCTCTAAGAGGGCTGAAATAGTCACAAGTGATGATGAACAATGAAATGCACCTATCCTCTACTTATATGAGGATTAGAAGAAATAATTATGCCTAACAAAGCCCCTAAAACAAGTTTGATCAATAAATGTAATTGGGTTACAAGCCAACCCATTAGCTAACAACAAAATGAGCCTAATTTTCCCACACGTGAGTTGTAGCTTCCTTTATTGTTGACGTTATGCCTAATTTAGGCTCCAAATGCCATGCCAAAATGCAATGAGGTGTCCAAATGCATGTAGATGCTTGTATGATCCAAAATTTGTGGGTTGGCCCTAAAATTCACCTCAGTATCTCCTGTGGGGTCTCAAGATCCATTTGGGGTGCCATAAAGTGGTCTCCATGAGTCTCCATCTATCAAACAGGGCCTCCTCTCCAGCGTTAGGGATTTCACTAGTGCAACGAACTCTCCCTAGTTTCTTGTTGTGAGACCATCCTTATTTGGGCTCTTAATCAACTCCTGCCTGACAAGTTGTGTCAAGGCCTTCGTGGGGGCACGCTGGGTCCAATGGTGTCATCTTGAAGAATTCTCAAATCTGGATCAAAGTCAACCAACATCCTAGGTCTTGTAGGTGCTTTGGGACACCTGTTATCTGATAGTGTTGCTAGGAGGCTCCAAACTCTCAACACTGCGCTTGTTTGGTCCACTGTACTCCTCTGAAGGGTCTGGGTACCTGTGTAGTGGGTGACCAAAGCCTAAGCTGTTGAACCACCTGACACGATCAACATGGATTCTAGTGAAAGCAACCAATCATTAGGGACTATGATTAATAATGCATCTAAGTGGACCAACCTTGAATTACAAGGGAAATTTTATGCTTCAAGCAAGGATCCCTTTTCAAAATCAAGACCAAGATCTCACAAAGGTGTTTTCTCCATAGGTAGAGTTGGCGAAAGGTCAACCCTATTAGGTGCTTCTAGCCCTTAAATGGAAGTAACAATTCCCTGTTCCGTCCTTCAATTGATAGGTGTTAGTGAATAGTAATGTGGTAATGGAGGGGAGAAGACTTCATGACCAAGTGCCATGGTTAAAGGGACCAGTTGATGGGGGTGTCCACATCCTGAGTGTATATATGTGAGGAGGGAGCATTCATGGATGCATGATTTACCAACTTGTCCTTGGTTTTTCCACCCCTCTTGTGCGCCTTTTACTTATCCTTGGCTATTCCTTGTATTACCGCTTATAGCTCAAGGGTTAGAGCTTGCTTTGTATGATGTAGCAATTTTATTACCCCTTTGAGATGAGTCAGTTTATTGCTCATCGAGGTTGGGACATGCTATGTTTTCCTCTCAGATGCAATGGAGCATCTTGTGCTCAAGAATCGGGTGATGGCTATGTGAGCTAGGCAGAGCTCATGCTAGGCTTTTCCCACATGCTAATTCTAGTGTCTCTGCCATCTTTTGCATTTTGATTGTTCTTTCTTTGTTTTGTTGTGGCCATGATATGATTTTTGCTTTTCTTTTAGGTGCATTAACCTCCCAGGGCAAAGTTTTTGGGCCCTACTCAAGGTATGTGAACATGCGAGTGCCAAGTTGCCAAGAACCGGTGACAGGTTGTACATGAAGAATGGAGGTGAGATATAGGGTTTGTGATGTGGGATGGAAGGTGTTTAGTATGATATAGGGAAGATGGAATGTGCCATCTCAATCATGGCTTCCTAGGTAGTGCCCCTCCTATAACCCAAAGGGCCTTAAGGGAAGTCCTACTGGACTAGGGTTAAAGATCAACCCCCTTGGTAAGGTGAGAGCAAAAGAATACGGTCAAGGTTTGTCGATGTTCCAGATCACCCGATTAGCCATACTAAATGCCCAAAAACAAGCAAGTATAAGCGCTTGATTGCAAAATGATCTAAGTACCTTTTGAGTGGCAACTCACCTTTATCCAAGTGCTAATGTTGGATGGGTGAGAGGTACATGGCTGATGCAAGTGGCAGAGGCACATGGCATATCATCATCTCTTGGTTTTGCACAATGGTTGTTGGTTGTATGGCTGACCGGTTGGTTGTCAAATGTAGGAGAAAAGAATTCTCCTATGGTGTTACCCATTTTGGTGGGTAACAGGCTTCACCAAAAGTGAAGCAGTTCGTAACTTGTATTATATATATGTTGGGAATGATCTACTTATTTTGGTGCTGTATGTAGATGATTTGTTTCTTATAGGGGAAAAGAAGCTCGTTGCTAGGTGTAAAGTAGATATAGCAACAGAGTTCGAAATAAAGGACATTGATTTAATGCACTTCTTCTTGTGGTTAGAGGTTTGGCAAAGACCAAGGGAGATTGTCCTTGGATAGGGGAATTATGTAGTGGAGATCCTAAAGACATTTTGGACAAAGCAATACAAGCCTATGGCCACACATATGATTGCTAATATTTAGAAGGTGATTAGTTCAGATTCAGAGTTGGTGGATCCCATGTACAAGCAGTTGATTGGTTCTTTGGTGTATTTGGTCAACAGTAGGACAAATATATGTTTTGTAGTGAACGTCTTGAGTTAGTTCATGGTGGAGCCGAGGCAAAAGCATTGGATAACTGAGAAGCATGTGTTGAGATATTTGTGGGTACAATGGAGTGTGGTTGTGAAGTCAAGTTGCAAGGGTATACAGACTTAGATTAGGAAGGTAGTGCGCTAGACAGGAATAACACCTTGAGGTATTGCTTTAGTTTGGGATCAGTGATGATATCTTGGTTTAGCATGAAGCAAACTTCCGTGGCACTCAGTTCAGCAGAGGCAAAGTATAGGTATCGAGCACAACAATTTGTGAGGCCATTTGGTTTCACAAATTTATTATTTATTATTTTATTATTATTATTAGTTCTATGTGGTTCACGGTCCTCAGAGATCGGTGACTCGCTATGACCACGGATTATTGTTCCAGGTAGATCCACCTAAAACGATCACTTCTCGCCGGTTCAAACATGGAGCCTGAACCAAGAGTGTCAAGAGAATTGAACCCATGACTTCTCAATAGTAGATGTGCTTAACTAAGGGGACTCCACCAATTGTGCTAAACCTCAGGGCTCTTTGGCTTCGCATGATACTATTAGGTTTGTTTAATTAGGAGTTTATTCCTGTTACTAACCAAAATGGGTAACTCCATGGGAGAAAATTTTCTCCTACGTTTGACAGCTAGCCGGTCAACTATATGTTAGTTTATGGTAGCATCAGACAGGTGTTCTAGTCTCAGATGATGCTAAGAGGCTAAGGAACACTAGATCTCCAAAACCCAAAAAAGGTTTTGCGAGCTAAGCTTGGGAAACACCTTAATTAAATTAATTTGTCATAATTAAATTATTTCGCAAATCTAACTTAGGAAAAGTGGTAAATTAAAGTTAATTAATTAAGGATGTTCGAGATTGCTCTAGAGACTTCTATTGATGAAGTCTAATTGATCTTAGTTGTTGATAGAGATTCAGTGTTGCGGGGGAGCGCCCCCCCCCCTCGAACCCGCTCCCGAAGCGCGCTCCGGGCCGGAGCGGCTCGGGAGCGCGCTCCCCAAAACGCTCCCGGACGGGAGCGATTTTCGGGAGCGCGCTCCCGTAAAAAAATTTGCGCTCCCTGGTCTGTGAGGGAGCGCTTCAGGGAGCGATCGCTCCCGCGCTCCCGGAGCGCTTTTTAATGCCCGGGAGCGATCGGGGAGCGATCGCTCCCGGGCATTAAAAAACGCTCCGGGAGCGAATTTTAAAAAACCGGGAGCGGTTCGGCGGAAAAAAATTCCGCCGGACCCGAAAAAACAAAAAAATTTAATTAATTTTTTTTGGTTTATAAGCCCAATGGGCCAAAAAAAAATCATTTCAATGAGATTGAGCTTGAGCTTGAGAGTTGAGGAAGAGCAAAGGAGCAAGGAGCAAGAGCTGAGGAGCAAGGAGCCAGAGCTGAGGAGCGAGGAGCAAGTGCCAAGGAGCGAGGAGGAAGCTTGCAGAGGTAAGTAACTTAATCATTTAGTTAGTTTAGCTGGTTAGGTAGTTAATTTGGTTAGTTTCATTTACCTGTTTGAGTTTAAAGATCATTAATTTAAATTAAATTAATAAATTAAATGAATTAATCCCAATAAACTAAATTAATTTGCAGATTCAAGACTCAAACCCTACAAACATCAAACACGATGGACCTGAGCATTTTTATTGGCATTTTCCTCTTCCTGGTCCCCTTTCTGGTTATTATGGTGGTGGAGAGTAGGAAACGGAGGGGGCCTGAAACTGAAGAGGTGGATGAAGAAGCCGGAGGAAGTCAAATGGGTGAAAACCCCAGTGAGGAGGATGTGGAGGAGGGTGAACATGAGGGTCAAAAAACTAAACAAGACCAAACTCCATTGTGGAAATATGTTCACAGGGCTGAAACAGGGAGAGGGGGTGGAACCACTAAATTTCATTGCCCCCATTGCAACACTGACTACACAGGCTCATACACCCGTGCTAGAAGACACCTCTGCGGGAAAAGGCCATGGGATGGAGAGAAACAAATAGGAATCAAAACTTGTGACAAGGTGTCAACAGCAGATAGAGCCAAATACATAAAGGAAGAGGAGGACGCCCAATACAGAGCAAAAAGATCAAGGGGTTTCTTTGAACCAAGCTCACAAAGAACTCCTTCAGCATCCTCCCAAGGCAGTGGATATGGACATGGAGGCACAGGGTCATCATCTTTACGCCGTAGAACCATATCAGATTTCCTTGATGAGGGGTGTAGGAATGATGTGGATTCAAAAGTTTACAGGTTCCTCTATGCATGTGGGATACCATTCAATGTTCTACGCTCACCTTATTGGCACGAAATGGTTTCTGCCATAAATGATGCCCCTAAAGGATACAAGAGCCCTGGGTATGACAAGGCAAGAACTGTTGGCCTTGATCATGAAAAAGCAAAAATATCACAGTCTTTGAATAAAATGACAAGTTCTTGGGTTGACAATGGGGTGTCCATTGTATCTGATGGATGGACAAATGTAAAAGGCAAGCCATTGATAAGTGTTCTTGCCGTGTCTGTTAGTGGTCCCATCTTTCTAGCTGCACATGATTACTCAGACAAGTTCAAGACCGCTATCAACATTGCAGAAGCATTGCTTGAAACAATTGAGCGTATTGGCCCATACAATGTCATCCAAGTCATCACTGATAATGCTCCTAATTGTAAGGCAGCGGGAGCAATTATTGAGGATAAATACTCGAACATATTTTGGTCTGGATGTTTGGTTCACACATTGAACCTTCTATTGCATGATATTGTCAAAAACAAAAATGAACAATACCAATGGATTGGTAATTTGTACAAGAAAGGAAAAAAAATGATAAAATTTATTACAAATCATAGCAATACCCATGGCCTTTTCCGCAGTCACTCGAGATTGGAGTTGCTGAAGATTGCGAGGACTAGATTTGGTAGCTATTACCTCACCTTCAGGCGCCTTTTGAAGGTAAGAGAGGCATTAGCTAGCATGGTATCAAGTCCACATTGCCAGGTGTTAAAGGAAAGGGCTACAAATGTAGCTGACATTGCAGGTTTTGAAACGGTGGAGGAGGCCGCTCTTGATGGGCAGTTTTGGACAACTGTGAGACAGGTATTGGATTTCACCAAGCCAATTTATAACATGATTCGGTTTGCAGATACAGACAAACCAGTGATTGGCGAGGTGTATGAGCAAATGGATACCATGTTGGGGGAAATAAAAGACATTGTTCATAACAAAGATCCCGACCTGTACAAACTGATTCACGATTGTGTGTGTGAACGGTGGAATAGGCTTAACCTTCCACTACATTGCTTGGCGTATATCCTTACGCCAAAATACTACTCAGATTCTTGGTTGGGCAAACCTGCAGTAGGGGGTGGTGTTAGGACCAAACCCCATTTAGATCGAGAGGTAACTAGAGGATATCTGGAAGCATTAGAAAAGTTGGTGCCTGACAGGGAGGAATGTGCAGCTGTGCGCCTTGAAATAGGCAGATACTTCACTGGCAGTGGTTTGTATGGTAACTTCCATGCAATGGATGACAAAGATAAATTTGATTCTCTCACATGGTGGGAAACATATGGCGGCCACGGACTTTTGCGAAAATTGGCAATAAAAGTTCTTTCACAGGTTGTAAATTCTTCTTCTGCAGAGAGGTGTTGGAGCACCTACAGTTATATACATAATGTGAAAAGAAACAGGCTCAACGAAAACCGAGCAGAAAGCTTGGTTTATGTGCACTACAACTTGAGGTTGTTGAGCCATTACTGTGATCGGGCTAATGAAGATCCCACATATAAAATTTGGGACAATCACCCTGAGGACGACAATTTGGAGGATGGCATTGTACATATGGAAGAACTAGAAGAGGAGCTTGTACGGGATGAAGCTGAAGCAGCCATGCCACCTCCACCTCCACCATCCAGTAGCAGTTCTCGGGGCCCAAGTCTTGTTCCATTGCTGTCGCCACCTCCATCGACACCCTCGCGTGGAGGCTCTAGTTCTGGTCGTCGGTCTGGGCGGGAGACTCCTAGAAGACCGCCACGACCTACTTATACTCCTGGAGACTCTCGTGGCAAGGGCCACTTGTAGATTTACAGTTTACTTGTCTTTTTTAGTTTCTATTAGACTTGTCACTTTAGTTTTCATAACTGTTCAGTGTTGAGTTTTGAGTCCTTGACTCTTGACTCTTGACTCTTTCATATCATTATGACATTATGATATTTTTTGTAAACATTATATCACTGTGACAATGAAAATTTGAAGTTTGAAGTTGGGCCTTGGCAATTATAACTCATTGGTAATGAATCAATGATTGTGAATTATGAATATGATGCTTTGTGAAAGACTAAAGTTGTTTCATTTCATCTCATTATTCATGTTTCATTTTATAAATTTTTAACATTTCATATCATGTTAAGTTTTAACAGTTAGAAGTTAGGACTTAGAAATATCTTCAATATTACTTCTTGTAATGGTTAAACTTGGCTTACAAGTACAACTTGTTACTTTGGTGATCAATGATGATAAATGTTATTGAATTTTCAATTCTGAAAGCTTGAAGTTGAAACTTTAATATTGAATTTGATGAATCATGATTTATAAGACTCATGGACATGGTTGATGACGATTATAATTTCTAGAATCTAGATGATTGATGTGATATGGTTCAATGATCAATTTATGTTTTTTTATGTTTTTTATGTCTATTTCATCATTCTACATGTTTTTGTTGACATATATGTATCAAAAATTAAAAAATATAAAATATATATATATTTTTAAAAAATCGCTCCCCGATTCGCTCCCAAACCGGGAGCTTCTGAAAATGGTCGCTCCCGCTCCCGCTTCCGCTCCCGCTCCCCGCTCCCGCTCCCAAGTAACATTGCAGAGATTTAACAATGGCCGTTGAAGAATGAGATATTATAAGAGCAACTCAAAAGGATGGTGAGAGACACACTGAGCATTAGTTGATCAGTGAGCAAGGCGTATCGAGCTACCCAGTTCGTAGTTTTCAGTGAGGGAAAAGTTTGTATAAATTTTTGTTTTCCCACCTCGGTTTTCAGTTTCTCCTTATTTCTCCCATATAGTTAAATGCCCTTTCCCATAACCATACATTTAACAAGCTGAAAAAAATAAATTTGCTGAAAACACAAATTCTGGAAATTTTACAGAATGCTGGAAATTGCAGAAATAAAAATCAACAGTAATAAACAGCCATTAAAACACATTTAAACACTGAGATTTTTGGTCAATGTGACCCTGGAAAAACCCCTACAACTCTTGGGGAAAACCAGTTCGAGAGCTCTTCTTTATTTCTGAAAATGCCTTTTTCACAGTGAGAAATATTCAGCAAAAAATCAGCAAGCAAATTTACAACTTATCTCTTTTCCCATGCCTCACAACAAACTGGAAATTACAGCAAACAGGACAGCAATAAATGCTGTACGGCCTCCTCAATTTTCGTGCCCACTTTCAGCATTAAATGCTATTGTACGGCCAGCATTAAATGCGCTGTACGAACTGCAATAAATGCGCTGTACAACCCTTGTTTTGCGTGCAGAAAAATCAACAAACTGCTCCTCGATTTTTGTGCAAACCACTCCTCGAAAATAGTGCCAAAATCTGCCTTTCACTGTGTGCTGAACCAACTGTACAAATCTGCTCAACTGCTGCCTTGGAATGTGTGTCAAGCTGCTGTCTCCTTCTCCTCCCTGCTCAGAAATCTCTCTTGCTTTCTTGCTCTCCTTTTCCCAATCTGCTCATGAAGGAATGAATGACCTTTTCCTCCTTTAATCTAACCCCAAGTGACTTTTGGGTGATCCCTAAATCCAATGGCTGAAATAGATTGAGATCTAAGGCTGAGATTAAATGCTCATTTAAATCTCACTTTTTATTTTTTAATTCACCCCACTTTAATAAAGACCCACTTAGTCATTTATTTCCAAAGTCACTTTTCTTTTCTAATTTTTCATTGACTTTATAAGTCACTTTAAAATTAGACTTAGTAACTTTATCACTTAAAGTCACTTTTAAATTAGATTTAACTTAATAAAAATTATGAAGTTACTTTAGGAGAAAAATTAAATTCTTTTGGACACTTTTCCCTAGGCCAAAGATCAAAGCCTTAAGGAACCACCTGTCCTCCGGTACCAAATTTCAACACTCCCTCTTACCGAGGAAGGTGTTCCTCACCACACCCATCTTGTCTCTGAAGTAGACATGCTTGCCCCATGGTAAGGCTTTGGTAAGAATATCTGCAACCTGTTCATCAGTGGAAATATACTCAAGCTTCACAGCTCCCTTCTGAACATAGTCTCTGATGAAATGATATCTGATCCTGATATGCTTTGACCTGTCATGAAATACTGGATTTTTCGTGAGTTTAATGCAACTCTGATTATCACAGTAAATCACTGAAGGTCTCAACGGCTGACCAAATAAGCCAAACAACATCTTGCGAAGCCAGATAGCCTCACAACTAGCTACACTGGCTGCCATATACTCTGCTTCCACTGAACTCAGTGCTACTGACTGCTGCTTTCGGCTGAACCATGACACTACTGCTGAACCCAACCCAAAACAACACCCTGAAGTGCTCTTCCTATTAGAAGCACAACCTGCCCAATCAGAATCAGTGTATCCTGCCAATCTCACTCCATCTCCCTGCCTGTAGTCCAGACCATAATCCACTGCCCCCTGCAAGTACCGCAAAATGTGTTTTGCAGCCACCTAGTGAACCTTCCTAGGCTCACACATAAACTGACTCATCGTGTTGACTGCAAAACAGATATCTGGTCTAGTGTTGACCAAATACATCAAGGAACCAATCAGCTGCCTGTACAATGTGGGATCCACCAACTCGGAATCCGAAGCATGAAGCTTCTTCCAGTTGGTGATCATCGGTGTCGACATGGGTCTACAATCCTCCATGTGGAATCTGCTAAGGATGTCCACAATATACTTCCCCTGCCCCAGGAAGAAATGCCCCTCCTCCTGCCACACCTCCAAGCCCAAAAAGTAATGCATCAAGCCGATGTCCTTCATCTCAAACTCCGTCGCAAGATCTCTCTTGCAGTGCTCTATGAGTCTCTCTGCACCTGTAATGACCAAGTCATCCACATACAACACTAGAATGAGAGGCTCCTCACCAATCACAATAAAGTAAAGGTTCGGATCTGCCTCACTCTTTGTGAAACCCATCCCCTGCAAATATGTATCTATCCTGGAGTACCAAGCTCTGGGAGCTTGCTTCAGGCCATAAAGGGCCTTCTTCAGTCTGCACACATGGGACTCCTTCCCATGCACCTCAAATCCCTGTGGTTGCTCAATGTACACCTCCTCCTGTATGAAGCCATTGAGAAATGCGGTCTTCACATCCATCTGGTGGATCTTCCAACCCATCTCTGCTGCTATCGATATAATGGAGCGGATCGAAGTATATCGAGCCACGGGAGCGAAGGTCTCCTCATAATCAACTCCCTCTACCTGGGAGAACCCTCTAGCCACAAACCTCGCTTTGAATTTCTCAATGCTACCATCTGCAGCATGCTTTACCTTGTAAAGCCATCTGGAAGTAACCACGGATTTGCTCTCAGGCCTCGGCACCACCTCCCAAACATCATTCTTCATGATAGAAGAATACTCCTCCTGCATGGCCTCTCTCCAGACCTGCTGGCTAGCTGCCTCCTCATAGCTAGAAGGCTCAGAGTCAAGGATGCTGGTAACCATCGCCATATAGCTACAAAACCTCTCAGGTGGTCTACTCTCTCTGACCAGCCTCTTCGGCTCAGCAACAGATGTGGCATCTCTCAAGGTGTCCTGAAGCCACTTGGGCTTTCTCTTCCCTGAGCATGCTTCTCCCATAGGAGAATGAAACTCCTCCTCCTCATCACCATCAGTAGCCTGAGCTCTTGACTGTCTGTCTGCTGTCCTCCTGCCTGCACCTGAACCTGTAGAAGCTGAGGTACCGTGTGAACTGTCCATCAGTGGACTCCCTAGTGAACTGCTCTGCATGCTGCCCGGAGCACCACCCCTCTGGCTCGGTGAGCCACTGCTCACTGACGGACCTGACATCCTCATAGATGTACCTCCTGATCCTCCTGATCCCTGCCCACTGGATCCCTGCGACTGACTCAACTGCTGCTGAGGGTCTGGCTGATCCAGATACTCTAACTCCCGTGACCTCCTGAAGGCCCTGTCCTCCTCGAACTTCACATCCCGTCTCACAACAACTCTCCTCTGTGCAGGAATGTAAATCCGAAAGGCCTTTGAGGTCTCACTGTAGCCCACAAAGATACCCTTCTCTGCAGTGGGCTCTAGTTTGGTCCTCTTCTCCTTGGGTATATAGGAGTATGTAATGCATCAAAAGATATGAAGATGACCAATATCAGGATTCTTCCCAGAGAAAGCCTCCTTCGGAGTCATGTGCCCCAAGGCACGATGCGGACTCCTGTTCTGCAAGTAAACAGCTGTGTTGCAGGCCTCCGCCCACAAGAACAATGGCAACCCCTGATCATGTAACATGGCTTTGGCAGCCCCTATGATGGATCTGTTCTTCCTCTCTGCAACCCCGTTCTGCTGGGGGTTGTAAGGAACAGTGAACTCCCTCCTAATGCCTGCCTCCGCACAATAGTCAACAAACTCTCCAAGGGTGTACTCTCCTCCATTCTCCGACCTCAGGGACTTGATCTTTCGACCTGTCTGTGTCTCCACAAGAGCTCTGAACTCCTGAAACCGCTTGAAGACCTCACTCTTGGTCTTCAAAAAATAAATCCAGGTCCTCCTGGAGTGATCATCAATGAATAAAACATAGTACTCATATCCACTCAAGGAAACATGAGACATCCGACCGCTCACATCGGAATGAATCAAATCAAGTATCCCAGTCGCTCTGCTGTAACTGCTGGGAAAAGGGGATTTGGCAAACTTGCCCATCGCACAACCTCTGCAAGTATCAAAGTGATCAGTACTGAAATCTGGCACACCTGTAGTGATCTCCCGCAATGTCCTCAAGGCTCCATGATACATATATCCCATCCTGCGGTGTCAAATCTCACACAGCTCAGAACTGCTAGCTCTGCTGTCAGTACTACTACTCAATGCCAAAAGGGGCTGGAATGCAAACTTGTACACCTTTGCATGGCGTACACCTATCACTCTAGCTGAATCAGCTGGAGTGCCCCTGGGATACATCAACACTTGTCCTCCCCTGAACAGTACCTCATATCCTCTATCCTCCAAAGCTGAGACGGATATGAGGTTCTTCCTCATCCCTGGCACATAAAGAACATCTGACACTTTCAAGGGAGGTTTGGACTCCCTCTGAAATGTCAGTGTCCCCACCCCGACTGCTCTAACAACTCTGTCATCACCGAGTACTACCTCTATATCAGTGCCACTCTCTGAAAGCTCTGAGAAGTACTCACGGACTCCTGTCATGTGACGTGAAGCCCCACTGTCCACATACCAGATACCTGAAGATGCTCCGCTAATCGAGGGAAAAGCATGCTCCCTCTGAACCTGTGTGGCAGGTGATCCTACACTAGAGGACTCACACGTAGTGAACGCAAACTCCCAGTCAAAACGACCTGCAAAGTCCTCAATCTCTGCTGAAGCTGCCACGTCCTGGTTCTTCCCCTTCTTCTTCTTCTTCTCCGGACACACAACTGCATAGTGTCCGATCTTTTGACAATTTGAACACCTCACCTTGGAATAGTCCTTCTGTGTGTTCCCTTGTTTACCTTTACCTTTGCCTTTGCCCCCACCACTGCTTGTGGAAGCCTGCTTCTTCCTTTTACCTTTCTTGCCTCCTGCCACCAGTGCTACATCCTCATCCTGCTCAACTGGCTTGGCTGCCCCAAGCTGACCTTTCCTGATCTCTGTCTGAATGCAATCATCCCAAAACCTCTCCCATGTGGGAAGGGTCTCACGTGCACAAACCCCATCAGCAAAGTTCAACCATGAACGGGGGAGGCCATTCACTGCAATCCGCACCAACTCAGTGGGTGGAATGGCCTCTCCAATCACTGCCAACTCATCTCTCACATTAGTAATCTTCGTGAGATATCCAGCTGCACTATCATTACCCATCTTAATGTTCTTCAGCTTCTCCTTCAGGACCATCTTTCGGTTCTCATTGGTACTCTGGTAGAGATTGGACAATGCTGTCCACATCTCATGGGCATTGCTCTTTCCTCTCACATGAGGAATGCAATGGTCTTTGATTCCGTCTAGAATCAGCCTCTTACCCTTATTGTTTTTCTTATTATACTCAGCCAACTGAGTAGCATCAGTAGGCACAACAACAGGGTTCTGTGTGGTATGCACCATGATATCCCAGACTTCTGCCTCCTCAAAGATACTCTGCATTCTCTCCTTCCAAACGCTGTAATTTGTATGCCCATCCAACCTATCCTCCACCCTCAATCCCAATGACATCCTGCTGTCCTAAAACTGAAAAATAGCACTGCTGTAGTAAAGATAAAACTGCTGTTTATGAAAAAATCAGCTTGCTGGAATTTTCTGAGTGAAAAATCAGCAGCTGTAATTTTTCCTTTTGCTGTTCCAAACTGCCCTTCAGCACTCAAGCTTTGATACCATGTAGAAATTTCTGTTTTCCCACCCCGGTTTTCAGTTTCTCCTTATTTCTCCCATATAGTTAAATGCCCTTTCCCATAACCATACATTTAACAAGCTGAAAAAAAATAAATTTGCTGAAAACACAAATTCTGGAAATTTTACAGAATGCTGGAAATTGCAGAAATAAAAATCAGCAGTAATAAACAAGCATTAAAACACATTTAAACACTGAGATTTTTGGTCAATGTGACCCTGGAAAACCCCCTACAACTCTTGGGGAAAACCAGTTCGAGAGCTCTTCTTTATTTCTGAAAATGCCTTTTTCATAGTTAGAAATATTCAATAAAAAATCAGCTAGCAAATTTACAACTTATCTCTTTTCCCATGCCTCACAGCAAACTGAAAATTACAGCAAACATGACAGCAATAAATGCTGTACGGCCTCCTCGATTTTCGCGCCCACTTTCAGCATTAAATGCTGCTGTACGGCCAATATAAAATGCGCTGTACGGACTGCAATAAATGCGCTGTACGGCCCTCGTTTTGCGTGCAGAAAAAATCAGCAAACTGCTCCTCGATTTTTGTGCAAACCACTCCTCGAAAATCGTGCCAAAATCTGCCTTTCACCGTGTGCTGAACCAGCTGTACAAATCTGCTCAACTGCTGCCTTGGAATGTGTGCCAAGCTGCTGTCTCCTTTTCCTCCCTGATCAGAAATCTCTCTTGCTTTCTTGCTCTCCTTCTCCCAATCTGCTCATGAAAGAATGAATGACCTTTTCCTCCTTTAATCTAACCCCAAGTGACTTTTGAGTGATCCAAGTGACTTTTGGGTGATCCCTAAATCCAATGGCTGAAATAGATTGAGATCTAAGGCTGAGATTAAATGCTCATTTAAATCTCACTTTTTATTTTTTAATTCACCCCACTTTAGTAAAGACCCACTTAGTCATTTATTTCCAAAGTCACTTTTCCTTTCAATTTTTTCATTGACTTTATAAAAGTCACTTTAAAATTAGACTTAGTAACTTTATCACTTAAAGTCACTTTTAAATTAGATTTAACTTTATAAAAATTATAAAGTTACTTTAGGAGAAAAATTAAATTCTTTTGGACACTTTTCCCTAGGCCAAAGATCAAAGCCTTAAGGAACCACCTGTCCTCCGGTACCAAATTTCAACAAAGTTTGAGCCAGGGAAGGAGAGCAACAAGGGTTTTCAACAAGAAGAATTTCCAGAGAAATTCTCAGGTGGTTTTCTAGTTTCGAGAGTCAGGGAAGGAAGGAAAAATTATCCAACAGGTAGGCCAAATTTTGTATTGCGAGTTGCCGGGAGAGAGATTGATTCAGTTGCTAATGCCCGTATCAAGTCTGGGAGGCCTAGTGAATTGTTTCCAAAGGTAGAGACAGCCAGGACGACTCATCTGGAGAACTTCTGGAGGCAGATCGAACTCTTCAGAGCAGGCAATGTGCATTTGTAGTCCAATTGTGCGAATTCGCTGGGAAGTGCGGGTTTGCTGAGGAGAGGCCAGGAGAGTTGTTGTGCGAGAAAAGATTTTTCCAGTATATTTTCCAGTTGAGAAAAATGGTTGGAGCTAACCCAGGAAGGCCAATAGTTATAATTCTCCATATTCGCTAGATAATAAAATAAACCCTCATCTTTTGCATTGAACTTCTCTTCAGGTTTTTTTCAGGGACTTTTAGTCCAAAAATATTGTTTTCATTTTTATTGTCTGTGCATCTATTTCTCATATCCTAATTTTATATTCCACAACTTATTTTTATTGTGAAGAATGCATCAATGATTTATTCGTTATTTGTCGTAAACAAATAAAATACTAATCAGAGGAATAAACTCCAGTAGGTGCATTCAAGGAAATTTCACATGGTACCAGAGCATTGTTGATCATATCAGAGGCTCAAAAGTGAGAAGAAGCGAGATCATGCAGTTTCAGAGGAAGATTTGAAGCACTTTCTCCAGATCTGCGCAGGCCAACCAGGCATTGCGAATTGCTGTTAATTTTCCAGCGTTCTATGCTTAACACAATCACTTACTCGAATTCTTCTTCAATTAGCAATCAATTTATCCAATATAATTCAATCTTTCATCAACAATAAGCAATTGTAAATAGAACAGTAAACCAATGCATAATAGAAGACAACCAAGAAAGAGAGACACAATATTTGGTCAAAGGCTAGGGAAAAACCCCACAAGGGGGAAAACCCTTTTCAAAATTCTTCTTCTATTAGATTGTCATCAAATGTTCAGCAGAGAGATACAATGTTCCAATTCATCAATAATGAGTCAAAGTCAAACCTTTGACTATCTCAAAAGTCAACCAACCAATATCCAATGAAAGATGAGCCCAATAGTCAAATCTGGTCAACAAGTCAAATCTGCAATTCTGGTCAAAGTCAATAGCGACAATAGCCCTAACCAATCAATGGTCAACAGTCCTCCAAACAATTCGGTCAAAGCAACATCAAATTTGGCCTTCCAAAATCGGTCAACCCAAGTCAAAACAATCAACAAAATCCTCACAGAAATTGGTCAAAGTCAACCCTTTGACCTGCGGGAACCCTAGCTATAGAACTTTGGTCAATATTGGTCAAACTAGCACAAAAAAATTCGTTCAACCTTCCAGTCAACTTGGCCTCCCAAACAGATTAGAGTTTCGGTCAAATAAAGTTAGATTTTTCACGGTCAACATTGGTCAAACAGTGCCCAAACAGAAGTCAATGCACCAAAACAGAATTTCCTCTCTCCTCCTCACACATGTGAGCTTAGACCCTGCAATTTCAAACTTGTATGAACCAATTAGATCAAGAGAGAGAAGATGTGATGTGTTGATGATGCTCCAAAGTGATGTGACGTGATGTGTATTTATATGAGGTTGATAAGGTGGCTTTTCCTTGCCCAGGCCCGACTTGTACTTTTATGCACATGTGGGTTTCACCTTAAAAATAATATTTTTCCTTGACCAAATTAAATTCTTCCAAGGGCTAGGAGGGGCTTCTCTGGATGAGGAAGGCTTCCCAATGGAGGGAATTTGTCCTTGAGCTGCCAAATTAACACTCCCTCTTAGTTAGGGAGAAATTTCTGACTACATCATAAGTCCCATCTCAAATGTCTTGTCATCATCATCACTGCATCATATCATGCCTCGTCTCTGCTCATCTGCTGAACATTCTCAAATCTAAAGAAGAAGAATCATTATCATAGGGGAGCTCCAACTACCATCCTATATCTAAGGACAATAGGCAGGATACCACAACCGTGAGAGGTAAGGATCACAGTCTATCCTATTTTCTGCTGATCTTCCCATCTTGACCCTCAAGAGTTAGTGGTAGAACGCCAACATCCCATCACTTGAGCAACATACCACTTATCATAAATGGTAAGGATCACAATCTATCTTAAGTTTCCTCACCCATTGGCTAGATGTGTGGAAATCCCAACAAGCCTAGCTTGTGGGTAAGATGCATATTGGGGTATACATTATCAAGTCCCAGACTTGAAGGTAGGGGGAGATACCCACTTGTCATAAATGACTAGGATAACACACACGCCCTGTTTTCACCCGAATTGTACACCCAATGCGACAACACTCTGGACATGGGTTGTCACTCTGATCCTTGCCAATTTGTTTAAGCTATCTCTTAAATGCAGGCTAAGGAGTAGTCCCTACAGATGGAATGATGAGGAACCTGTTGGAAGTAACAAGTTCAGGAGATACAACTGAGTATCCTAGCAAGTTGAATTAGAATTATGTGACAAGTAAATTATTAAGCACAACCAATTAGATTTCTTGAAATATAAATGATAGACCAGTGCTTCAAGATTGATTACTTGCACAACAAAGATCAATATGTCAAGTTACTGGATGAAACAATTGCTGCAATGATGAGATGCAAAATCTATCCTAGATGAAGTGCAAGATCTAATCTAATGTGAGATGCAAGATCTTGGTTGGTTTTAGTTAAAATGCCTATTCTAGGTGAATCCTTCCTCTCAATTATTTTGGAGCTAGTCACAAATGCAAGTTGTAGATGTTGGAAAATGTAACGATGTTCGGTCTTCAATAATGTACTTGAGTCATCATGTAATGTACTTGTAAAAACTTAAAAGAATAAAGATTTTTTTTATCATTATTATTGTGATTTATTAAAGGATTGGGTTTCATGCTTGGGTCACCATGTTTTAGGTCAAAGTCCCTATTGAGGACTTCTAGGATTTATTCTGAGTCTATAGAGTTATTGTACATTTAAAGAGACCCTTCTTGGGCTTTTGAATCATGTAATAAGGTTAAGTATTGAGTCAAATATGAATTATGTAACTTCCACACCATGTCGGCCTAAGGACTCTATTCGACCCCACAAGAAGCTTATAAAAGGAAGTACTTTGGAGCATCATTCTGTCATCAAGGTCGAATTCTCTTGTAGCTGGGAAGAAGTGCGAAAATCTCTTGTTGCTGGGCAGAAGTGTGAAGTTCTCTTGTAGTTGGGAAAAGGTGTGGAGTCTATTGCCGGGAAGCTGAAGTGAATGAGAGTTTGGGGAAGTCGAAGGAGACAAAGAAAATCGAAATTTTGGTGTGTTTCTCTCTCTGTTTCGTGCCCTGTATTGGGAGATCAGTCTTCCAAGTTTCATTGTTGTCGTAAGTTGCTGCATAGTCGATTTTGCTGGGAAGAGGTCGAATTTTGGGAGGCTGACTTGGTGTGGAGGGAAGGTCTGGCCTTGGTCTAGGGTGAAGAGTCTCAAAGAATACTATTGAAAGGAAGAATTATCTTGACTGGATTTTCCCTTCGAGGGGGGTTTTTCCCTTGCATATGCCTACATCTAGTGTCTATTGTTTTATGTGCTGCTGCTTTTGGTAATTGCTTGTTGAACTAAAGAAAGAAGATATAAAGAATTGTAATAATAAGAAACATCAAAAGTAATTATCAAGAACAAGAAAATCTTTACTGCCTTTTTGATTTTCTAACAGTAGAGAGAAGTCCACGGGAAGAAGGCTAAGGCTTCATTAATGATACCTCCCCTGGAGTTCTAACGACCCAGATGCCTCCGTTCCTACAAGGGATTGCCCACAAGAGGACTACAAGGTCACCTGTGTTAACTGCAAATGAGGGTCTAGACTTCTCACATTGGGTGAAGAAGGTGGTCCTATCTTTCTTACAACCAAGTTGATTCTTGGAGGTAAATTTTAAATGTGTACTTCTAATCTACCAATGAAGATGGAATTAGCTTGCTTCAATGAGATTATAAATATGTAAAATGCTTCAACATGACAATGTTAAACCACTTGTAACCAAGATATTCAAATATTACTTCTCAACACAAGATTACAAGAATGCCAATAACAACTTATGAAGCACTTAGAGACTAGCTCATTGAAACAATATTAGCAATGAGAGTTAAAATGATTCCAATGTGCTTATGAGAGATCTCTTTTATCTTATGTTATGTCAATTAGGAACAAGAGCAATTTTAAATGTTTCTTTGAGCACAATAGAGTGAACACAATGATATAAGAGCAATGAGATTGCTAACAATGATAAATGATGTAAGAAGAGACTGACAAATGCATTTAACTAACTATGAGATGCTAGAAGAAGCAACTATGTAATGATGGAAATATTCAAGAATTAGTATGCAAGAATACCAGCTTATCCTCGAAACCAAAGAGAGATTGATGCAATCATTTAACCAACGCTTGTGTTCTTAGAAAATGAAATCAGACTTCAAGATATCTTAAAGCACTAATCAGATCAGTCCACTGTTATTATGAAATTAGTCCCAAAATTACTTGCAAATAATGATGATTTAGTACTTAAGTTAATATTTGATGTTCTTTAAGTGTCTTAGGCTCAATTGGACTTAGCTTTAGGACTAGATCTCAGAGATTATACCACTGTTACAACTTATGACTTGCTTCAGATCTGAATATTGACATGACAGTCAAAAAAGGGTGAGGATAGAGAGAGGGCAAACCTTGAGGCCTTATGGCCTAGTTTCAACACCAAGTATGCTAAGTTGAGACACCAAAGAGGAGTGTGACCTTCCCAAACACCTGCAACCACAGAGATTAGCTAAAGACAAATGAAAAAAATACCTTGATCCCTCACGGCTAGGGTTGACTAGACCTCCTAGGCCTGCGACCCTCTTTGGATTACTGATATATGAGGTTTCAAGCCCCAAAATGGTGATGCATAGTCTTTAAACAAGTGTGAAACCTCTTTAAGACACCTGTAAACACAAAGTGTTAGATCTAGAACCAAATTTAATGATAGATCAAGCCCTCACAAGCCTGCAGCTTGGCCTAGTAGGCCTCTAAAGGCTTGCGGCCTAGTGAAATAGTGGCCCCGAGCCTTGCGTCTAGGGCTACAAGGCTAATGTGATGGGAAAATAGTAAAAGAAAGCCCTCAAACCCTCTTCAAAGTGGATAATAGACCTGCAAAACAAAATGTTAGCCACCAAAACACAAGACTTAAAGCTTTTTAAGAGATCCAAATATGACATTAATAATTTGTTGATGGAAAACACTTCACAAACCCTTGGAAAAATGGTTTAGGCTTATAAAAAAAGGTTAGATCAAAGATAAAACTAATGCAATAAAATTGAAGTACCTCCAACCCTTGCGGCCCTCCTTAGGAGGCCTAACTAGGCTTGCAGCTAGGCCAAGATAGCCTCAAGCTCTTGCGGCTAGCCTCAACAAGCCAAAACATGTTAGATTCAAGCTCAAAAATGGCTATTACCACAAGAAATCCAGACGCAAATACTTTAGATGACAAAAACTTATGAGAAACCCAGTTCATGCAGTGAATAAGACCTCGTAGGGCTAGCAACTCCCTCAAGAGGCAAAGCATTGCAATTTGGAGATATGGGTTTGGTAGATCAGGGCTTCTAGACCCTAGATCCACACTTAAAACTTGAACGCCCTCCTTCCTTTGGCTGGACGACTCCTCCAAAGATGAATGTGTGCCCAAACCATAGTTGTCTAGGCTAGGTGAGGGCTTAAACCCTCTAATTTCGAATTTTCCCTTGAAAGTTTAGCCTTTGGCACTTGCAAATTAGATAAATAGAGCCATCCACAAGATATAGAAGAAATTTGAAAATAAACACCCAAAATTTATGCACTCATTGAAAAATTAAAATACAAGGGTTAGTATGAAATATTTACAGATTATTCACAATATCGACAAGAAAAATTAGGTTCTAATTAGCAGATAAACCTTTAAAGCACAAGTAGATTTTGAAAGTAAGTAAGATAGATATATTTTTTTTTATTAATATATTGGCCAAAACCCTACACCATAAATAGTTAGATAAGCCGAGAAACCAATCAAAGTGTGGTCACCTCAAAGTCCATGTACTTTGGGGTTTCCCAGGGGTTGAATAATCTGAAGATCTCTACGCACTTGAAAGATAGATTATTAGATCATAGGGGTTCGATTCACACAAGAAACCCAAAAATCTAGAGATATTTGCTAGATCTACTAGATTTAGAGTGTTTACTCTAGCCCAATACCTAATGCAAGACACCTTTGCAAATAGATAATCCAACCACTGGCAATGAAACAACAATCTTCAGTAGAAACACTCAGAGCATTAAAAACATTCAGCACATACCATAAATCATTGAGAGAGATACCTTGAATTGAAACACCAAAGACTTTTGCATTTATTCAAGAAATATCCAGCAGAGCTTAGCTTAGTACATCCAATCCTAAGATGAATAATGAGGAGCCTTAGACTTCCTTATATAGAAAAAATGAGAGTTCTAGATCCCTCCAAGTGGAAAAATGGCTAGTTTGGTTTGATCCTGTTGTCACTCAAATTGTACATGCACAGTGCAACAACGACTCAGGGTGGGGGTTGTCACTTTGATCCTTGCCCTCTTCATTTTAGCTGTCTCCCAACAATAGACTATGGGGGGTAGTCCCTATGGAAAATGAGAATGCAATACTTGTTGGCAACCAACAAGTTCAGGAGACACGATTGAATGGCATAGCCACTTGGTTGATTTTAGCAACTCAATAGATTAGATTGGATTATTTAAGTGAAACTAGTGCCTTATGGAGTCGACTACCTGATTTATATTGATTAAATACCAAATGACTGGATGAACAATCATTGCTTACAAGATGCTTAGATATCCTATATGAAATGCAAGTCCTACAATCTAGGTGAGATGCAAAAATCTTGGTTTATTTTAGTTAAATGCCTAACTAAATGTATCCCTTAATCCTCAACTATTTTGAGGCTAGTCTCTAAAGTAGGTTGTAGAGAGAAGTCAAGGCGAAGCAAGCAAAGGCTTGGTTAACGATACCTCCCCTTGAAATCTAACCACCTGGTGCCTCCAGTGCTGCAGAGATTGTGGCTCTGACGACTGCAAGGTCACCGTGTTAACCACTAGAGAGGGTCTATCCTTTGCAAGCTACAAGATGAAGGGTGTTCCTATCTTTCTATCAACCAAGCTTAGGCTTGGAGGTTAATTAATTAATGCAAGACTAGGCCTAGAATGCAAATGCAAGATTGATTTGAGTGATCTTGAGTTAAGATTTCTTATGATCTTAAGTACTTAGTTATAATTGATCTTTAATTATGAAAAAAGAGTACTTAATTGACAAATAAGAGAAAATATTAACCACAAGATAGGAGTGCTCAACTTCAATAGTGCTCAAAAGATGTATCCAATGTAACCAAGAGATAATTGCTCAAGTATTAAAATGAAACAAGATAGATGCTCTTGTAAAATTACAATAATTTACCAAAATGCCAAAGAGAAATTATCATCCACTATAGATATTCAATTTAATAAATCAATGACAATAATGGCAACAAGAAAACTTAGAGCACTTATCCACAATATCACTTAGAACAATTAACCAAGGTTCTTTAGAGATAATGAACAGGATGCCAATAAGAGATTGCTCAAGAGATGGACAATTTAGATGATTAATGTTCTCAATTAGCAATTCTTCAAGTTATGTTAACAAGATATCACAATGCTAATGTAAAAGAACAAGAGATGCCAATTGAACAATGTTAACCATTCAAGGAGATTATAGATCTTAGGATTAGGTGCTTTTATGAGTGAGTTATATAGTGTAAATTCCTTAGATTATGAAGCTCACAAAACATGCAATATGTTAGTATTCTTATTAGAGAGCAATAAAACCACTTAACCAATTAACAATCCAATCAATACTAACAATCCTTTCCACAATATGCTATGTTTACCAATAGAGAATCAACCAATAAAAGCCTTTATGTAACTTATGTTCCAATGACATCCAATGAGCAATAATTAAACTTTTAGGACAGCAGTAGCTAATCTTATGCTAAATATGCCAAAACAGTCCACAAGTTACCTCTTTCTCTTGATTTAAATGAGAGCACTTTAGATGAAATGCAAACAGTGAGAAAATGCCTATGAGTGCAAGCATAAATGAGATGAATGGGACAGCCAAGACAAGACAAGAGGGAAGCCCTCTTAAAACATTTTGCCAACACAAGAATGTCATCAAAGATGCAAATGCTTAATGAGTTAAGAATCCTTTCCAATGTCAATGTTATGTTAGATCAGACCTTATAATGCTTCTCCAAACAGTATGGCAGTCACCAAAACTTATGAAAATTGTCAAACAATGATTATTCAACTTAAGCAAGTGCCTTGTTAATGAATCTAGGTGACCTATTAATGATTTTTATGCCACTTTTATGAGTTATATACAATTGTTATGCAAATGATTATAGGCTGCAAATAAAACAGTGATAGAGATGAGGGTTTGAGGAGGCAAACCAATAGGCCTTTAGGCCTAGAAGATGAACAACTTGCTTGCCCAAAATTTCTCCAATGGAATGGTGTTAATTTTAGGCAACAATGGTATGCTCTTATGCTTTAGAGCAATTTGACTTCAATTTCTTTATTAGCCCAATATCAATATCCAGATTAGCAATCAAAACAACATGATAGTCAAATGCAGATAGAACATAAACATAAACAGTAGAAGACAAGCCAAGGCAAGAGGACACAAGATGTGGCACCAGCCAGGGACAAACCCCAATGTGGGGAAACCCTTGATCAATTCTTCTTATATTCTTCAATAGTTCAGTAGAGAGAGAGAGATAGTACAATTAATTTCAAACATCAACAGTTGTGTATAAATACAGGAGGTCTTTTCCTCATTTGGACACACTCATCTCATCACATCTTCTCTCTCTTGCGCAGAAAAGGTTCTCTCTCGCACATGTGGAAGGAAGGTGCAAAATTTAGGGCTACAACTGCAAAACCAAAGTTTTAACCAGCGTTGACCAGAAGACTCCCTCCTCATAACTGCATTGTAGGTCCATCTGGATCTCTTCTGAAGGCCGCATTTTTTGGTGGTGGAATCAAGCCGATCCGTCGGTCGGTTTGTAAGATATTGTCTGCCCTAGTTTCGCTGATCTAGGGTTTGCTGCCGCTGATGTAAATCAAATTTATGTACTATTTCTCTCTGCTGGATTATTGAAGATAAAGGAAGATTTGATCAAAGGGTTCCCCACATTGGGGTTTGTCCCTGGCTAGCCGCCACATCTTGTGTCTCTTGTCTTGGCTTGTTTTCTGTCGATCGTTTAATGTTCTATCTGCACTTTACTTTATGTACATGTGATTGCTAATCTGTGGATAATAATAAGAAAGATAAGAAAACTGTTATAAGCATAGAACATACCATAAATTAACAAAGGTTGAACCACTCACCTTGTACACAACAAACCACTAGGGGAAGGCTGAACCACTCACCCTATGGTTGCTCATCGCTCCAAGAAGTACTCCAAGCTCCCCAGACCTCCCAGAGCTCAATTTCCATCTCATACAGGACCCTCATAAGAGGGTCTCTCCACGACTCCAAGTCGTTCTCGGAAGGCCAAGAACTTGACCTTCCCGAGGGGCTTTGTTAGAATATCAGCGACTTGCTCATCAGTCCCAATGTGATGGAGCCTCATTGCTCCTCATTGTACCATATCCCAGATAAAGTGGCACCTTATATCTATATGTTTCGAGCGATCATGAAACATGAGATTCTCTGATAATCGGATCCCATTCTGGTTGTCGCAGAGGATCAAGGTAGTATCCTGCACATGTCCAAACAACTCACTGAACAACTTCCTCAACTAGACAACTTCACAGGAGGCCATACTAGCAACTATGTATTCGACCTTGGCGGTGCTCAAGGAAACCGATTTTCGCTTTCTGCTCATCCAGGATATCGAATCAGAACCCAAAGAAAAACAACATCCAGAAGTGGTCTTGCGATCCACCACACTGCCAGCCCAATCAGCATTAGAATAACCATGCAGCCTCACATCTCCGGTAGTGTATCTCAGTCCATGAGTGATTTTGCCCCGAAGATATCTCAGAAGATTCTTGGCACCAATCTGAAGAACTTCTTAAGAGCATTGATGACTTAAGAATGTTGGAGCATCTCTAGTATTGTTGGAGGTCTCTTGAAATCTAGTGTGTAGATTTTGGGAAGACTTGTTGATAGATGCAAACTTGAGCAAACTATTGAAGACATTTCTTGGGACAATTGATTAAAGACATCTTGAGGCATCACCAAACATTAATTGAAGTCTTGGAGACACCCTTGGAGATCATGATGCATTGAAGCCATCATGAGGTCACCTTGGAGATTTTGTTTGGGTGACATGAAGAGCAGTGGTGACACCTTCTAAGAAGACAAGGTTGTCATTGATGAAGTGATTTGGAGAAGACATTGCTGAAGAGATTGACAGGGCTCATTGAAGAAGATATTGGGCACTGTGAAGAATCATCAAACTTGTTACTTATCTTGATGAATTGAGGCTGAGGGTTGGAGCCCAGGAGGTTGGAGCCTCATAGAGACAAGGTTGGTGCTTTGAAAGATAGGGTTGGAGCCCTAGAGGATATGAGTGCTCAAGAGACCAAGTTGCAGCCTATACTAGAGATAGGGTTGTAGCCCTAGAGGTTGGTGCCTTAAAGTGACAAAGTTGGAACCTTGGGAAGTTCAAGTCGGTGCTTGGAAAACTACAGGTTGGAGCCCTACACATTATTGTATTGAATTTATTGTAAAGAAGAGATTAATAAAAGTATTTATTCTTATTGTTCATTTTGTGTTCTAATTATAAGTGATCTAACTGGTAAAAATAATAATTGAAAAGGAATACTGATTCACCCCCCTCTTAGTATTTCCAACATTCTCTACCCTTTCTTGACCTAGTGATCATATTAGAGGACTTCCTAACACTATTACTTGAAATTCCTAGGTTTTGCTTGGATTTCTTTTTAGGTCTCTCTAGTGGAGCGAAAACCCTATTTGAAGAAGAATCATCTTGCAAAGTCCCTAGAGAGGTCTTAACTCACCTTGGAAGTCTTGACCCTAGATATACTCATCATCATTGAATATCCATAAACCTAGGTCTTGACTCTCCTCTTAGGTCTTTCTTGGAGAGATTTTCTTTCATCAAGCCATAATTGAACCTCTCCTTTGAATGGGCCTTGGAAATCACTCAATATCTTATCATTGATCCCATCATTATAAGTGATTTCCTTCATATCGGGACTCCTCCTATTGGTGAGAGTCTGTAAAGAGTAGGGGACATTAATTGAGGTGACATTGGGTCTTTGTCCCATTGTTGTCATTTGGTCTAGTAGTTGTCCCTTAGGTACCCCTCCTAGGACCCTTGCTAGATTGTGTGGCAACAGGGCCAAACACATTGAGATCAATTACCACTTCATTTGAGAGAGGATTCAAAATGGAGCAATGAAACTTCAGTATATCTCTACAAATTAGTAGGTTACAAATATTTTGGCGAAGCCCTTAGTCATTTCTTCAAAGACAAAATTGGAGTGGTCTTAGTACAATAGGGTCTCAGAGTAGAAGTCATCTTGGGAATCACAATACAAAAAGTTCTTTATAAGAATTGCATAAATCAATGTTATCATCACTGAATTGGTTTTGGCAAAATTGTTGTGTTTGACCTATCTCGAGGTCATACTGGTCCATTTGAAGGATTCACATTGGAAATGGCCAATTCCATACATAAATACTAAAGTTGGCTAATTTGATACATAATCATACAACTAATGATGGGGACCACTTAAACTCAAATTTTTAATAGAACAAAATTGAAACCATTTGGAACAAAAATGGTTGAATGATATAGTTTCTGTTTAGTACGACCTTAGATTGAGATGCAGCTAGTTGTTGAACAAGACCCTCGAATTAGGCGACATAGTCTTGGATGATATTGATCCCTCATTAGAGTGGGTTGTGGAGACTTAGCCAACAACATTACACACTAAAGACCTATCTTGGATGGACTTTGACCCATTTCCATAACCAGAGCATCTAAACATTGTTGTTGGATGTGTACTTTCAAGGTTAGGGGAATGAAGCTAGAATCCCGTTTTTGAGTCTATTCATGTTGAGGATGTAGATGATGAGAATTCAAAGGGTTCTCTCATGATTAAATTGTAGAGTCTAGAGACTCTACACTATAGTTATTGATTAGTACCATGCTTGTGTTTGGACTCTAGTGGCCATTTAGAATATTTTTGGTGATGCATTTTGGTTTAGATATGAATTATGCTTAGTGCTATGTTGGTCATATGCATCCTTGCTATATGCACTAGAAATTTTGCATATTTATATATAATGGTTTGGATTCACAGGGATGCACATGACTATATATCTATATCTATATCTATATCTATCTATATATATATATATATATATATATATATATATATATATTATCTATTTTTTGGTCGATTAGTTTTGTGGAATGTGAAAATTCGTTGATTGCAATTACGGGATATTATTCTCCTAACTGTTTGCAGTTTAATTGTTTACAACAATTATTGAATAATTCACAATTGCAATTTTCACCATAAAATACGTTGCAGAAAATAAAACAGGAACTGAGAAATAGAAGCACACACATGAAAATCAACACAATAATTTTTGGGCTAATGTCCCCAGAAAAACCCTGAAGGGAAAATTGTTGCAACATATGAGGGTTTATTTTATTACGTAGCAAATGGAAATTATTACAATTGGATTCCCAACTGGCAATCCTCCGGAAATGATATGACAAAAACAATTCGAGAATTTTTCTCCTTTCTACAAACAATTCGGTCTCCCTCTAGCCTGCTCAAACCCTCTCACTGACAACTCAACCTGCTTGGAATTCACACTGACTAACCTAGGAAATTCATACGACCTACTACTTAACTCTAACTAAGTCGTCCAACCTCCATCTGCCACTGGAAATGACTCGCTCTGCTTTCTAGGTGATCTCCTGGCCTTCAACAATTGAAATGACCCTCTTTTCGGCACTCACACTGGCTATTCGGTATCTGCAAAATAATTTTGGCCTCCCTTTTCCTGCCTCTCCGGTACTAGCAAAATGTTGGGAAACTCTCCGAAATTCTCCTTTGTTGCTCCCTCAATCAATGATGTTTTTCTTCTTCGGCTCGAACTCTCTTCCTTGCTGAGTCACTGCAATTGGATAACTCGATCTGCCAAGGTAACTCGCTCCCCTCTTATGTCTCTTTCGATCCCATCGGCTTGCTCTTGTAATATCTCTTTGGAGCTCCAACGACTATGATTAGATCCTCGTCAACGACTAAGCTCATCTCAGGCTTGATCCAAGTCATTTTCTAGAATTATCTAGAGCACAAGTTGATCTCCTTAATTAGTTCACTTTAATTAACCAATTTTCCTAAGTTAGACTTAGGAAATATTTAAATGATGGCTAATTAATTTAATTAAGGTGTTTTGCCAACTTATCTTGCAAAACCTTTTCTGGTTTTTGTAGATCTCGTGTTCCTTGGCCTCTTAGACACAAATAGAGATTGGAACTTCTGATGCCACCAAATCAATCAAAATTAACACTCCCTCTTAGCGAGGAAGGTGTTCTCTCCACTCCAACTTCTCTCCTCTATAGTCGGACCACACTGCTGGTGTCTGATATTTGTAACATACTGTCACTATCCACCAAGCTACTGTGCATGCTCTATTTCCATGTGAAAATCCCTTGATTGCAATTATTGGTTTTAATCTCCTAATTGTTAGTAGTTTAATTGTTTACACAAATTATCGAATAACTCACAATTTCAATCTTCACCATAAAATACGTTGTGGAAAATAAAATCAAGAACTGAGAAATAGATGCACACACATAAAAGTCGACACAACAATTTTTGGACTAACGCCCTCAGAAAAACCTGAAGGGAAAATCAGTGCAACAGATGAGGGTTTATTTTATTATGCAATAAATGAAAATTATTACAACTGGATGCCCAACTGGCAATCCTCTAGAAATGATTTGGCAAAAATTATTGGAGAAATTTTCTCCCTTCTACAAACAATTCGACCTCCCTTTGGCTTGCTCGAACCCTCTGACTGGCAACTCAATTTGTCTTGCTTGGGAAATTCGCACGACCTACTACTAAGCTCTAACTGAGCCGTCTAGCCTCCCTTTGACACTGGAAATGACTCGCTCTGCTTTCCAAGTGATCTACCGGCCTTCAGCAACTGAAACACCCCTCTTTCAGACACTCGCACTAGGGTTTCTGGCTACTCACATTGGCTTTTCGGCCTCTTTGTAGAATAATTTCAGCCTTTGTTTTCCCACCTCTCCAGCAATGGAAAACTGTCGGGAAGCTCTTCGGAATTCTCCTCTGCTACTCTCTCAATCACTGATGTTGTCCTTCTCTGGCCCAAACTCTCTTCCTTGCTGAGTCATTGCAACTGGATAACTCGATCTGCCAAGGTAACTCACTCCCCTCTCGTGCCTCTTTCCATCCCATCAACTTGCTCTTATAATCTCTCGCTGGAGCTCCAACAACCATGATAGATCCTCATCAATGACTAAGATCATCTCAAACTTGATCCAAGTCATTTTCTAGAAGTCTCTAGAGCACAAGTCGATGTCCTCAATTAATTCACTTTAAGTAACCACTTTTTCCAAGTTAAAGTTAGGAAATATGTAAATGATGACTAATTAATTTTATTATGGTGTTTTGCAAGCTTATCTCACGAAACATTTTCTAGGTTTTGGAGATCTTGTGTTCCTTAGCCTCTTAAACACAAATCGAGACTAGAACACCTGTTTGATGCTACCAAATCAATCAAAACTAACATGGGAACTTTTGTTTCCTGTTTTTGTTCAGTTTTGTTTTTTGGGGTCAATCAATTCAATGATCAATTTGATTTTGATAACATTGGTATAAAGTTATAAACATAGAGTTCCACAAAGATGGAATTAGGGTGGGTAGATCCTTTCACAATTTGACAATTTTGCTCAACACTTGAAAGATCATATTGTCTTGTATCATAAACCACCATAGCTATAAGAATAGAGAATCATGAAAGGCATTGCAAGCCAAAACAAGGGATAGTATTTTTCCATAAAAATCGTTTGAGGACGAACCATTTCTAAAATGGAAGGCAATATAATGAACATCTTCTCTCTCTCTCTCTCTCTCTCTCTCTCTCTCTATATATATATATATATATATATATATATATATATCTCTGAAACACCAAATAAATAAATATAAATAAATATAAATGAAGTGTCACATCCTCACTAAATGACATGACCTATCAACCACGATGACCAATCAATGCGTAAAAGCGCTGTCACATGGCATTGTAATCATATGAGTCATTATTATCTTATACATTATATTTTATAAATTTGTCCTACATGGATTTATGCCTTTTTTTCCTTGTGTTGGATACTGTTAGTAAATGAATTTTGTTCATTTCGTCCTTTGTTACTTGCACCACATGGGCAGGTTGATTACTTAGATACAACCTTCATTGCATATATTCTCTTAAATATTCACTCGATTTTATGGGCAGGTTGATTCCTTAGATACAACCTTCATTGCGTACGTTCTCTTAAAGATTTGCTTGATTTTTCTTTTTACTTGAATAATCATGTCAACCTTTACGAACTTGTCTATGATCAGAGGCTTTGGGTATCAATGCTTGGATACATTGTTAGTTTTTAATGAACACACACATTGATGAATGCATAATATGGAGAGAGTCATATATGTTTCATATATTTATGCTTCAACGATTACATCACAAGGCTAGCCCAAGGGTTGTTGCCTTATTTTACTATGTATATACATACCATTCTCTCACTTACATCATGCCTTGTAACACAATTTATATTACCCAACACAGTTATGGTGCGTTAACCACATAACACTATTATATATTGCTCAGATGCAATTAATACCATCTTAACATTAAGACTAAAACATAGCATAGTAACTTGAGCGTTGTTTTACTCCATCAAGTATATCATGTATTTGGGTACATCTTTTCATGTATTGTATTCCTTTGAGGGTATCAATTTCTACTTGGTTCCTTTGCCTTTACTTGTGGTATTATTCAAAGAGGTAGAATATTAGTTTCTAGTCAGGGGTATCCATAGAATGAAATCTAGGAAGAAAGAATGGGAATAACATCATTTCCTGGTATTAGATATTGGACTGAAGTTATCTACAAAGTTAGTTATTGATTCCACTGTTAATTACTCGAAATGGACCAGTTAAAGCTATCTTTACCTTATACAATGCTTGATAGATGCTCACATTATGTTAGAGTTCATATATTCTAGTCTAGAATTATTATACCATTTTGATTTATCTGCATGTTAGTTACATTGTTACATTACAAGGAACTTGCTTAGTAAAACACAACTTTAGTATGAAAATCTAATATCTGTGCAATCATATTTGGATAATGGTAACATTTTGCATGGCATATACATCTTACAGACGGCTTTAAAAGCAGGAATTCCTGGACATTCTTTCCCTGGGGTACCTGTTTTTCAGGTTTTCTACTTAAACATGTACCACGCTTTGAATTGTTAGATTTACTTTACTTGATCTAGATGATTCCATTTACATACATTTTGCGGATCCATTCCATGCTTTTGTTATTAAACTGGGAAAATGCAATAAATATATATTTCTGTTGTCAAACGTTCACTGTTGTAATGGCTTTAAAATTTAAGCGAATGCTTTATGTAAGTCTATATTTGTAAGTAAGAATCGAGATATAAAGAAGTTCTGCTTTGGAAAAATGTCTCCAAATTATTTGCATATGCTAATTATGATTCTTCATATACTTCTAGCATCCTTGAATCATTATTCCCATTTAAAAATTAGGAACATAAATGAAAGACGAAATCAGAAGGTTATGGTGGCATTAGAGTTTTAGCTTTATAGTTAACAAAACCACTTAACAAACACTGGATTGTTAGATTTTGTGCTCATTTGGATTTAGTATTCTACTGAAAAAACTATAGATCCTACTTAGTAAAAGATTGGCTTCTAATTTGCAAATTTTCCCATTTAAGGTTGAATGAGCTTCCCTGCCTGGCAGAAATTGTCACATTTACAGTGCTCTATGGCATATCTTGTCTGTTCTGATAGTCGCTTGTATTGTGACCGATATAAAATCTTATTACGTCTGAAGTCTTTAAAATTAAAATTAATTGTATTAATCACCCTCAAGTTCTTACATTAATCAATCTTGCATGTAGGTTTTAGCCTTGTACAAAAATTACCTGTAAACAAATTCTTAAAAAACAGAAAAAATATACAATGGCGAGAACATAAAAAATATATGCAGATATTTTCTTTTGGAATCCAAAACTATGAAAACTAGATTGATTTTTTATTATATTCCTTTCAATGTTACAATACATTATATCCATGGTGAAGCACTCATAAACCCCAATCCATTAACCCTGGATTAGAGCATAACCATAGTTCCCTTGACCGGATCTACGGAATACCATGAGCAAAACCATGTGCGAAAACCTTGCTCGAAAACCATGCGCCAAACCATGGATAGGTCCGCCCACCATCCTTGGGTCCACCCCCCATCCTTGGGTCCGCCCAACCATTATTGGGTCCACGTAAAAAATTTCCTAGGGTATAGCCCTAGACCCTGTGCAGGCCCCCCCCGCCCCCCCTGCAAACCATCAGGCAGGGCTGCCCCCCCTGCAACTTCCCCACTCCGCCCGGCGCAACTAACAGTGCATGGAGCTAGTCATAAAAATAATATAATACATACCCAACATTGCTATGGGGGCCTTGACTTACCTTTTTCACCAATTTCTTCAATTTTGATTTATTTTTCTTCTTCTTTTGAGCATATTTTATCTTCTTTAATTAAACAAATATTCTATACATTTGGGTTAGTTCTATTCTTCTAAGCCATTCATTTCTAACCTCGATATCCTAACTTATTTTTTTGTGTCCTATTAGCCACCAAAAGTGGGTAACCCATAAGATAATTTTTCTTCTCCTCATTTGACATCCAACCAACCAACAACCCTATGATGGTCAACAAATAGTATTATCCCAGAAGTTTACACCTATTCCTATGATCAATGCTCTCTCCCATCTACCATGCTTCTTGAAGGAAGGTGGGTCATCTATCAACAGGTACTGTGAAATTTCCTTGAAATTGCAGCAACTGGAATTTATCCTCCTAACTGATTAGTAGTTTAATTGTTTATGACAATTCATGAATACATTACACTGTAATTCTTCACAAAATAAATATGCTGCGGAAGTAAAATTAGGAACTAAGAAATAGATGCGGACAGACAATCATTTGACACAATTAATTTGGACTGAAAATTCCCCGAAAAAACTCCGATGGGAAAACTGGTGCAACAAATGAGGGTTTATTTTTAATACGCAATAAAATTGAGAGTTACAATTGCTAGCCTCCCTGGCTCAACTCCAAAAAATTGTTCTCAATTGGGAAAATTATTTTCCCCTCAATCGAACTCACTCTGGTCCTCCCTCGGCAACTCACACTTCCTTGGTAATTCACACTTCCAGACAGGGAGCACACATTGCTGCCTTTGTATAAGTCGATCTGTCCTGGAAACCTTTCCATGTGAGCCGTGCTTCCTGTCTCTGCCTTCGGAAACAATTCACTAGGCCTCCTGGTGCTTGATTCAGGGACTAGCAACTGAATCAAACCTCTTTGGGAAACTCGCTTTGGCAACTGGACAACTCGCAATGCAAAAACTCGGCCTCTTTGCTGGTAAATTGGCCTCCCTTCCTTGACATTGGAAATTGGAGAACCACTAGAGTATTTCTTTGCAAATTCTCCCTGATGCAACCCCTGCTACTCTCTGGCTCAAATTCTTCCCTCGTTGAATACTGCGCACTGGGAAACTCGCTCCGCCTTAGATAACTTGCTCTCCCTCTTGTGTCTTTCTCTATCCCATCGATTTGCTCTTATAATTTCTCACTGGAGTGTCAACGACCAAGATCTAATCCTGATCGATGGCTAAGATCATCTTAGACTTGATCCAAGTCACTTTTTGGAAGTCTCTAGAGCATAAGTCGATCTCATCAATTAATTCCCTTTGATTAATCAATTTTCCTAAGTTAGACTTAGACATTTTTTAAATTATTGATTAATTAACTTAATTGAGTGGTCTCTAGGTGTTTTCTCCCGAAACCTTTTATGAGTTTTGGAGATCTTGTGTTCCTTAGCCTCTTGACACAAATAGAGACTAGAACACTTGTTCGATGCTACTAAAAGTATAAAACTCCCTCTTAGTGAGGAAGTTGCTCTCCACCCAATATCTCTCCACTACAACCTGTAGCCGAACAAACAATATTGTTGATGTTTGACACCTTTTCACCCCCTTTCTTCACATCTCACTCTTATCTGACTTCCTGCCATTGGAAATCACTGTGAAGAAGTCAATTTGGCCAACATTGTCGACCAACAACTGTGCATACTCTAATCTACCTCACATTGCTGCTGCTATTGCTTAGCTTCTATTCCTACACCGCTGCTGCAACTATTGCAATAGTGAGTTTGTACTTAATTGATCTCTCTCTGAGATTGAACTGGGAAATCTCTCAGGATAGAAACTCTCTCTAGATATCCCACTTTGGCTAGAATTGCTCTTGCATTTCGCAATTGGGCAACTCGTATTGCCTCCTCCAGTTGCACGAATTCCCTGCAACTGTAGTTGGAAACTCAATCTCTATAGATCTACTGTGTCCCTACAATTGGCCTTGTAATTCCCTTGAGTCTCTGACTGCAACTAGCTCTGCTCTGTCTACTGAGTATCTGATTGTGCCCACCTATGTTTGCGCCTCGAGTATTTGTCTGCAACTAGCTCTACACTATCCCTCAAGATCTGATTGCGCGTACTGAACACTGATCCTCCTGCTACTATCTACTATGGCCCCTTATAGCAAAGGTAATGATCCATGTGAAGAGTATGCTACAACAACTGCTGCTCTTCCATGGACCCTTCCCGAACCTGCAACTCTGAAGCATCATGCTCCTCCTTGTAATATCCCAAATGGGATATTTGACTAATTTTGCAGAAAATTCAAATCAACCAGAAATTCTCTATAAAAAATAGCATTCATTTAACAGAAAATTGCCATGTAAAATAAAACCAATAGAGTGCATGCAATTCAATAACACAATGAGTAGAAATAATCTCAGCTTCCATTATAATAAATAACTGAAAGAGTGTACATGATGATATGCTTCGACGCTGAAACCGACCCTCCAAAATTGAACTGAAATGCACTACTAAGCTCTCTTGTGAATTTTGGATGAATTCACCAAGGGGAGATGGGTACTCGCCCAATCTCATTGAAACACCTGAGGGTTTCCATCCTGGGGACTACCAATGAAGTAGAGAACCGGGTTCTCAACCTCTCATTCAAGAAGAAATATCAAATCCAAGATGTCCTCTAATGGCCTCCTCCTCTTCTTTTATAAATCTGATGGACCCCTCTAGAACCTCCTATTTTATTATTATTTTAATCATGGAGCACTTTTCCCTTTTTTTATTTCAATTAAAATATACTTTTTATTGTGGGAAAAAGGGTAAATTGGCCACCATGCCTCCTCAAGTCATTGAAAATCGCTTTTAACCATCCCATCCTGTAGATCTTCTCGTTCTGGTTCCAACGAGCTACTACACTAAGGTGTTCTGCTAAGTATTCCTCCCGAAATGCCACCTTAAGTGTAATCGATTGAGTCAGGCCATTAATAACTTTGTTTTTTGAAAGTTGTCGGAATGCAATGGAATGAAAGGCAAACTATGCAGATGATGGAATATACCAAGCGAATGCCATCAGACCTCATAAAAACTCCTCAAAACCCCTCCAAAAGCCCCTGGGCCCGCTAAGGACGCCAACCTGCACTTGTGACCTGTCTGCCCCCAACTTTGAAAGTCCATCCTATCCATGCCATAAGGAACACCAGAAAAAGGAATATCACAAATCCTCCTGGCCCAAGATTGCTTATCGTCAAGCAATCCAAACTTGTGGACCAGTCTGGTGGCCTAATGCCACTGAGGAGACCCAATGCCTAGATCCCATACAAACCATTGGGTGCTATGCCTCTGTGTCATCCCACCATGAACGGACCTCTCAATGCCTGGACCAATATTTGACTGAACCTGTCATCAACAAATCCTCTTGGTTCCCAGTGCCACCAAGAACAAGCATCAATGCTCCATGGCTCCTGCTGTGCTATAGCTTCGACTGTGAATGCTGCCCCACCAATTGCGTACCAACTCATTACCTCTCTCCAGTCCAACCCTTGACTCAATCCAATGCCAATGTCACTCTCCTGATGCTGGAATGGAATGCTAAAGAGCTGTCGACTTGTATCTCATTGCCAACTAGGGCATGTAACATCCGATGTGTTTAAGGGGCCCTGCTCTACTACGCCCCTGACTAAGAATATTGCACCATCAATAGGATACCAAATCATGATCTCTTGCCAATCCAATGCATGGACACCTGTGTAAGGAACCAATCTACTATAGGTTGATATGGGTCCCTGCTCAACTTAGAATGCTCTGCCTAGTCAATCAACAAGATCTGTCCAAGGAAACCTGCCCCTCTCTCTATAATAGGAAAAAGTGGGAAAGATGCACTGCAAGCCCTATCTATGTACTCTTGGAGAGGGCTACGACTTGGAAATATTGCAGCTGTACTAGCTACCACTGCGTCTATCTGCACCTCATTAATGGGTAGGCCCAAAGATGGATGCACCACCATCTCCAACAACTCCTCCCTCCTCTAATTAGAAACTCCATGCTCCTCCCATCTACTAGCCTCCTATATAACTACCATGCCAAGCTCCAACACCTCTTGACAACAAGTGTTTGCACATATTACCACCCTACTGGCTGTCTGTACATCTGTCCCCTCCTCATCCATGGCTGGACCGAAGAATGTATGCTCATCCTCCTCCATCATGGGCTCAACATGAGCCACTAGCTGACTCCCCAAAGATGGCCCATCATGCGCACTGAGCTCCACTATGTGCTGCTCATGTTGAATGGGAACAAGTTGTTGCTCATCAATCTCCTCTACCAAACATGGCTGCATCTCTAAGCTACTATCAACAACTCCCACTGCTTGCTCATGTTCCTCAATGGTGTCCTAGTAAGAACCAGTGTTGCACACATCGCGATCGGGATTTAATCGGCGCCGGGAAAAAAGTGGAAAAAATCGTTAAAATCGGGAAAAAATCGGAAAAAAGCGGGAAAAAATCGTTTGGCACAAAAATATTCATTTTTTTTCAATTTTTTTAATATCTAAACCATCTACAACATAAAATAAATACATTGACACATAAATATGATAAAAAAACTAATATATAAGATGTTTAATATCATTTCTAGCGCTAAAATCACACATAACAT